>JADIIY010000125.1:0-24068 GCA_027604245.1 Boothiomyces sp. JEL0838 | reverse complement strand
ATACAAAAGCATTTAGCATTAAACTCAATCTTTGAACTTTAATACCCTCAAATTATAGTTTAAATTGTCTCTTTTAAAAATACCCCCTCAATTAACCTTAATTTTAAATAAAACATCCTAAAAATACAACCTAAAAATACAGTCTCAACCTTAAATAAATCATACAACTTCATAAAATAGCCCCTCAAGTCTAATTTAGTATAAAAGTAGCTCATTTACTTTTAAATCTACGTCACGATTTATTTCTCCGATATGAACGAAGAGAGTGATTGCGATGAAAGACAGACTCTCAGTGATACAAATTCAATCCAATTCAGTCTAGTCAGTGAAGAAGAATACATTGAAAATACTATTAAAGAATCAAATGTAAAAGATCCAATCTACAAGAGTCTGTTCAAAGATGGAGACGATGTCCTTTATTTTCCAAAAGATAATGAAACTAGTATTTTATTTTAATTTAGTATCCAAGTTACCTAATGGGAATAGTAAATACCTAAAATGGAAGATTCACCAAACTGCTCCAAAAGTAGTCAAGAGTAGGCTTTGTTAACACAGACGCACTTCAGAATGCTGGATTTCAATTTGTTACTGGTGGAGATTTATGGCTTGGCACTTGGGGAAAACACCTACCAGCAGACAAGTTCAAGAAATACTACTCTTGGCAAAAAGTAAACCACTTTCCAATGTCTTTTGAAATTGGTAGAAAAGATAAAATGTACCAAAACTACTTTTACATGCGTCAAAAATACTCTTCTTTGGAATTTGACTATGTTCCAGAAAGCTACATGCTTCCATCAAACAGAAAACAACTCGAACGAAAGTTTCCTTATTCAAACTGCTGGATTCTTAAACCACCTGCGTCTGCTCGAGGTATAGGTATAAAAATAGTATCGCGGATACTGGATATACCTAGAAAGAAGGAATACATCTGTTCAAAATACATTTCTAATCCATTACTAATCAATTCTAGAAAGTTTGATCTAAGGTTATACGTACTCGTATCTTCATTTGACCCATTAAAAATATATTTTTATAAACATGGATTGGCTAGGTTTGCTAGCGAAAAGTATTCAGATAAACTAGGAAAGAAATCAGTATACCGATTCTCGCATTTGACAAATTACAGTGTAAACAAGAAAAACAAGAATTCAAGTACAGAAGAAGGGATGTTTCAGTCTGGTAGGTTTTCTATGCAAGACAACAAATGGTCGTTGGATACTTTACAAGCATACTTTGAATTAAATCAAATTGACTATGAATCCGTAATGGGGAATATACATTCATTGATTATCAAAACTGTCATGTCTGCCCATTCACCAAACGTTTCTGGAGTACGGAATAGCATCCCAAACAAAACAGGCTGTTTTGAACTATTTGGGTTTGATGTACTACTAGATGATACACTAAAACCATGGCTAATGGAAGTAAACATTTCACCAGCAATGAAAGGCTCATGTGACATGGACTACAAACTCAAATCAAACCTGATTGTGGACATCTTCAACACTGTAGGAATAAAAACCAAAGATTTGGAATTGGCGAAAACTTTTTCAAAGAAAAAAGTAGTTGCTGCTCAAAAGACGTTTCTCTCTGTTTCAGAACGAATTAAACACCGATCAGTACTGCTTGGAGAGGACGTTTTACAAAACTTGCTTCCGGATGATTTAAGAGTGTTAAAAGAAACGGAAGACGAAGTAAGATTCATTAACTCAGTTTAATCGTAAAGGTGATTTTATCCGTTTATGGCCAAGTGTGGAATACAAAGAGCATGTAAAGTACCTTCAGCCGTTCAATTACTATGACCGATTAATATATAATTGGACGATTAGGTACCAATTAAAAGAGCGGATTGAAAGATTGAGTGGTAAAAATAGATTGGTAGAGTACAAGATACCGTTAAAGAAAACTATCTTGTCTAGGCTGTCTTCTAATTCTTCACAGATTACTGTTGTTAATGAAAAGAAGGAACAGAGTGGTAGAAAAGGTTATATTTTCTAATGTAGAATTGGCTCCTATTCATCGACCAAGCAGACCATTGATTTTTGGTAAATAAATCCATATCAATTCATCTAGGTCTTGAATACCTAACGTAATCATTTGCTGTCTATCTATTCTCTTATTAATCACATAGACGTGTTCAAATACCAACTCGATTAAGATAATAAAGTAAATGGTAAATTGCATTGGAATAGAGCAACGGAAAGACGAGGAGCATACAAGCACACATTGTTTCTAATGTTACAGTGTCAATAAAGAGAAGCACAAGTAGGAAAGTGTACAATTTCTGTAATCGTGATTTGAACGGCTGTTTAAATATCAGTCGATGTGCTCTGATCGCAATCACTGGAGGAAGATTCCTCAATTATCACAAGAACAACAAATACTACAATTGGCTGCAGAGTCCAGGTTGCTAGACAGAATCAATATCTAGTAAGACTTTATTTATCGTCGTATACAACCAGTCTATGAACACTAGCAAACGCATCATGTCCCTTCAATATACAAAACTTTAACTGCCTAGTTTCGCACACCTAATTAAAAAAAAGTACTTTTCCAGGCTCAATAACACACGTTTGAATCCCGTCCAAGTCTTCCAAAACTTGCTCTGCAAACAACTTGTACTGATTCTCACTCTGATAAGAAATCACCCATTCCTGTACTTTTCTACTTGATATAATAATCTTTTTTACCGGTCTTTCTTGTGGCAGGGTCAAGATAAATTCTTGAGGAAACATGCCAGTTGTAATGAAAAACGTTTTCAAATTTCTTGTTAGTTTCTTCTTACCCATCGAGGAGGTTTGATTCTGGGTAGTCGGGGTGCTGGCAGGTTGTTGATGATATTATTGCTCCAGATGATGGCGAAGCTAGGTTTTCGAGTTGAACCATTGATTTACGCGTAAAAAAAGTACTTGATTACTTGATTTATATACAATAGAATAGGTGACTCTAAAAAGACAAAGTACGATGAAACATCTGTTCCAAGTACATGTTTATTATTTTCATTTTTTTAGTGCAGGCCTAATCGCTTGCGTTCCCCAGCTACAACTTTCTTTACCCTAGCAAGTGTCCCCTCTGTTCCATTCTTGTTCAACTTGCAATTCAATGCAGTATAAGGAGCTTCAATTAGTACTTGTTCCATTACAATTATAGATGTATTATACCATTGGACTGGGAGTGTCTTTGAAAGCGCGTCAAACACCATCTACATTAAAATAAAGTACCTGCGCTTCACCAGAAACACCAACCCCAATCTTTTTATATTTCTCAACCTGCTTCTCTTCTGATTTTTTGATTTTCTGCACTAGCTTTTGTTCAGGTTCCAAATCCATATAAAACAATGGTAAATCATACTTTGGTTTAGCAATCTGACATGACTGAATAGCGTCAAACGTAAATAGTTGGAAATCCAAGTGCTTTGTTTGCAAGATTACTACTTTTATGATTGGCTCCAAACAAAATATTTGTCCGACAGTGTCATTGATTTTGATCCACTTTCCTATGCAAGATGTGGGATCATCAGGATATGTGTTTGTTGCTATTGCAATAGGATTATCCATCGTTGGTGTGATGAATTTTCAGTTTTTCAAAACCTTTTCAAGAATTTACGCCACAAATTACCTGTGTGAATAGAGTATTCGGATAGATATGAATAGAGACTGTAAAATGATATTTATTGAGTCAAGAGCATCTTTACAATCTTGCGGTGATTATTTTCGGAAGCTTTCTTGATTGCATAATTGTCCATCGCAGATCGATCTACCCTCTTGTCTCTGAGCAAAAGCTCAACTATTTCTTCGTGTCCGCATTCACTAGCGATCCTGATTGGATAGTTATCATGCGAAGAAACATCGCTCTTGTCAATCAGCAACTTTACTATATCCACGTATCCATGATAGCAGGCTGTTCTAAATGCATAGCTATCAAGGCTGCTTGGAATAATGTTTTTGTATTCAAGTAGTTTCTCTATGACTTCTGTCATTCCTTTTTCGCTGCATGTACGGAATAACTGATTTCCAACAATTTCCAAATTGAGTCTTGGGTCATTCAAGAATGCTTGTACTACAGCTTCATGTCCGTTTTCTGCTGCTGTTTTGATACAATACGAATCATCAACATTAGGATTGACTTCAGGTTTTGCAAGCAGTAGGTTTACTATTTCAATAAATCCAAACTGAGAAGCTGATTTCAATACCAATCGCAATGTATTTGGGTTATCCACAAAAGGTAGTAACAGCTCAACTACATTTATATGATTGTATTGGGCTGATAATTGAATTGCATAGTCGTCTTGAGCGTTTGGATCAACTCTTGGGTCTGTCAAGAGTAAAGCCACGATTTCATAGTGCCCATTTTCACTAGCAAATTTGATTGCATAATTATCCAAAGCAGATGGATCGACTCTTTCGTCTTTAAATAGCAACTCTACTACTTTGAAATGACCGTTTTGGGCTGCTAATCTGATTGGGTAGTTTGCATCGACTGCCGGATTGACCCTGCTATCCTTGAGCAACATACTTGTAATTTCAAAAGACCCGTTGAAACTTGACCATTGGATCGAACTGTTTTCATTGGCCGATGGATCGACTCTGCTGTCTGCCAGCAATAATTTAACGACTTCCAAATGATTCTTTTCAGCCGCTAATCGAATTGCATAATTGTTATCTGCGGCTGGATCTGCCTTGTCCAACAACAACTTTACAATTTCCACATCCCCATTTTCCGCTGCTTGCATAATTCCATAGTTATCGCCTATTTGTGGGTCACATCCCAAAGAGAGCAAGTACCTTACTATTTCTGTAAAAGAGAAATCAATCGCAAGTTTGAAAATTTCATTGAATTCAGTGATTGAAACATATTTTAGGAGCATCAAGAGCATTTCTTGGTTTACTTTGCACCTGTCTGCCATGTACTTGCGATACACCAGTTTGATTTGTTCTTTGTCAAGGTGATGAATTGATCTATAAAACTGCTCTTTATGGTTATGTTTAAACAAGTACAAAAATGACTCTGTATTCAAGTAATTCGAATCTAGTATAAGGTACTTTGAAGGGTCTGCATGTTTGATTAGTTTAGCTGATTCTTTGTATGCTTCGAATGACACATGATGGGCAACATTGATTTTGTAGGCGCATTTCAGTTCAAAAAACTCTTTGATTGACAGGTGAGTTGCTATTAGTGCCAACTCGGTTTCTCTAATCATTGTTTTTGTTTATAATGGGAAATTGTTTTCCATCCACGTCTCTGCTTTGAAAGAAAACGGTAGTGGACAACACAACGGCTGTCAAGGCTGTCAAGTAGCTGGATAAATACAATATATTAATACAGTCTTTATTAACACAATTATTCAGATTATTCAGATAATTGAAGCTAAGATTAACAACTACTCTTACCACAGACGCTACACCTCGGTTGAGCCAATGTCTAGGAGGCCTATTAGTTTGCAAATACATGCCCATTACATAGTTTGTACTGTGTCCTGTTGTAGACAGTGTTCCTCTTCTCTGACTAGTTTTGTACACTGGACAGTCATAGCAGTTCTTTTTTGCACTCAAAAAGTGTGGTGCATCAGAATTACATGGTGTGAGTTTTACAACTGGCATTATATCAGATAGTTGCCGAGGCAGCTGTTCTCCAAGCACTCCCAAGGACTTGTCCCATCTTGCTCCTTCCAAAAAGAATCCTCTAACGTATACACCATCCTCAGGAGGAATAGCAAATTCATCTTGTTCCATTACTTCAAACGATAGTGAAAGCAAATCAATTGGAATAGAGTATTTTCTAGCATAGTTTTGCAAAGTTCCAGTCAAGAACGATTGTGTAAAGAAAAACCCTGAAATCCAGAAAACGGTAGGAGTTGAAGTTTCTATCCATCTAGATAGAAAAGCCAATCGTGCTACCAAGTCGTTTACATAGCTTCCTAGCGGTTTAAGTGAAGGATAAGATTTCCCAGCCCATAGATCGGGGATCTTTCCAAGTGTTAGACTAACAGTCACTTCTTCCAATTCTTTTGACATTACTACTAGACCTTTTAATGCCTTTAGAACATTTTGAAGCGATTCCCTAACGACTTTAATTAACCTGTTGTATCTGACAAGTTCCTGAATCAAGACAGTATTCATGCTCTCTTCATATTTTACTGGGTAGAGTTTCTTTATGTTTGCCACATCAAACTCTGGAATAAGTCCGTTTAATATTCCCGTTGCGATTTCGCCAGTAATTTCATCCTGATTCTTTGCTCCGCTTCCACCTCCTCCAGATCTACCTTGAGTCAGTATGATGGATGAAATCAACAAATTAGTTTCATTCAAATCCTTGGCAATATCGGCATTTTCGTGCATTCCAAATACTTCTGGATTTTGAATCAGTGGGAGAGATTTAATGTACTTTAGGTAAGAGTCGTAAGATCCTTTTTTAGGCGCAAAGTATATTCCTGATGCAGAGAGTTTATATTCGTCATCAAGAATCTCTTGAGTGTACACGGTTGATAAAATTGCCATCAGGGTTCTTCTATCTCTATCATCTGTTACTCTTCCACCGTAGTTACATTCTCCAGCAAGGTAACTTAGTGCTTTCCAAGGCACTTCGTCATATTCATTCAAAAATTTGTGCAATTGTCGAACACTAATTCTTAAATCCGATTCGTTAAACTCATACGGAATATTCCAGCCAAGTGGGCCAAAGTTTCTTCTTTCTTGCACCAGGGCATGGAAGAAGCACAAACCGAAAAGCAATTTTTCCCAACTGTCTTCATTTTCCCTTTTTACACCCTTAAAGAAGGATTCGTCGCATATTGGATCAGAGAGATAGCTTCTTAGCAAGTTTGCTCTTAAACCAGCAGGTGGTTCATTAGTCATCTTTACTCCATTCTGGAGAAGCGTAACTGGGAAATGTTCGGAAGGATATGAAGTCAACCACAGTCTGAAATCCTTGTGTGTATTTTCAGGCGTAAGGTCTTCACAAATCTTTTCTAGTGTTGGAAGCCAGGAAACTGCCAAATGACAGTTTTGGAGTACAACCCAGTAACCGTTCTTTACTCCCTGCTTAATCATGTTTCCAGCAATAGGTCCTTGTCCTTGCCCCAATGAAATAGTTTGAAGCTTGTTTGTTGAGAATCCTTTTCCTTCAGCAAACTTTAGTAACCCAGCCATTGGATCTGTTCCAGGGGAAAGAATAAATATTAGAGGTGCGCAATTATTGGAGTCGGCATACGATGCAACCAAATCAAATGGAGGAGGCTCGACAAACTTTTGCCCCATTTTTTCTTTGACAAATTCCATTACTGCAGGCACTAATTTGTCTGGACGAATGATTCTGGTTGTCAAAAGTTTTTGGAAGGCATTCAATTTGGTATCCCATACTCCTGGCAAAGCCTCGGCATATGGTTCATTTGAATTGTAAATTTGCTTCCATCGTTCTAGGTCCTGAATCATGGTATTTGAAAATCCTGTAAACGCAGGGTAATTTGAGATTCTACATGCTTCGCTCCATGCCCTATCTCTTAACCACTCTGAAGCAGGGTTAGGAGGTATATTTTGGTCTAGCGTCAAACCACCAGTGAGCAAGAACATCCATTCGTCGCCATCTATTTCCCCAGCTCCTCGTAAAATTCCGACACACAGAATAAAAGAAAACAGCAGCTTGTCCTTTTTGAATAGGGAACGGCAAATGTTACAATACAAAGAATAGGTAAAGTGAGACTTCAAATTGTCCAATCGTTTTGCCAATACATCAGACTTTTCAGAGTCAGAAATTGACTGCAAGAAGAGATTCATATACCATGATAAAGAGTACTGGTACATTGGTTCGATCTACGGTTAAATATCTTTACATTTGCCATTTCCGCAATAACAAAGAACATTATGGATGAATGAACGGCAATTGGTCGATATCCTTGTCGAGTAATGTCGATTTGTTTTTCAGTCTCTTCAGCAATTGTCTGTTTCTGCGCAATGTCATCCGAAACAAGCTTGGAGCTTGTAAGGGCTGTAATCGCTGATTCATCTTCCAGTAAATTCCCTTGACTCGAACTGAGAATAGCCAAAATTTTATCTTCAATTTCCTTTAATTGTTTCTTGTTGTTTGAACTAGTAATGACCAGTTTGTTCTTTTCTTCTTCCAATTCAGGTCTTTCCTTTGCAGCAACAATACCTAACAGTTGATCTTCTAGACCCTCTGGAGTAATCATAAAGTTGACAGTGGTAACCTTGGTTGACAATTCGGGCAAAAAGTGAGGATTTCTCAACTTTGTAGTAATATAGAATCTGAAATCCGGAGAATATTCAACTATCGCTTCACCCAGCTTGATGCACATTACTCCACTTTGTTTAAATATTTGTTTAGTTAACAGAGGCTCCAAAACCGAATCAACTTCTTCCCCAATATTTTCCAACAGTACAGGAGTTCCAAATTGGATTGCATTTTCAAGCTGTCTAACGTAGTCGCTATCTGATAATTTGATGATGACTAATCTATTGGATTTCTCCATATTCTTTACCCATTTATTGGCTTGTCCCTGAGGATCAATGAACAATGGCCATCTGCGAGCCGTTGTCGCAATAATTCCATTGTCTCTGGAAAAGGTATCATTTGGCAACCCTGCCAGACTCCAAGCTCTAATTTGAATTGGATCTCCAAGAGTACTAGACAAGGAAAATGCTGGACTGCTAGGAATTTTGAATTCCAGACATTTGGCGTTCCATTCAGATAGAATGTTATTCCTAAAAGCCAAAGTGAAGGCTCCCAAATAAGCAATAACTGAGGAAGACAACAATACGTCCCCAGTGAGATTGGTCAAAGTTACAGACAGGGTTTTTGCAGCTTCGCTCCATCTTTCTTTTTCTCCACCAAGGCCGCCAATTAGCTGCTCAGCACGGACTAGTTTCTTTCCGCAAAGATCTACCTGCCTTTCCAAATCCTCTTTTTTCGCTGTCATTTCTTTAAATCCAGCTTCAAGTTTGGCCATTTTGTCTTCTACTTCCTTTAATTCTGCTCTCTTTGCATCTAATTTGGCCATTTCAACCGCCAGTTCACCTTCTGCTTTAGCCAAGGACTCTTTCTTTGGTCCTACAATTTTCGCAACAACCTCATACTTGTCTAACGCTCTAACCCATTTACAAAGACCTTCTGCAGCTGAGGAAGAGTTTTTCACTACATCAGGATTGAAATCTGGGTGTGGAATATACGTTTTTCTGATTTTGGCAATGATGGTAGGATCAATGTTGTCTTTATCATACGATTTTAAACTCTGTAAAAAGTGCGAATCACTGAGCATCTTTTGGGAGTTTGCCCAATAGTCATCTACCATTTTACCACTTCCTGCTGGATCCTTAATTCTGCTTGGTTTAATCCCCTTCATGATACAAATTGCTTCCAATACCAATTTAACAGCAGCTGGTGGGGTCTTCATACTTTTGACGAGGGTAATGTCTGCAGGTTTTAGGGTATCCAGGGCTTCTAGTGCAGCTTCAAGTGCTGGAATTGCTTCTGCAAGGTCTGCCTCACAGTCATCTTTCATTGCCTTTGCTTCACTTGCTTTTTTGTTTGCAACTTCCTCATCCACTTTGACCAAAGCTCTTTTACTTTCAACTTCCACACTTTCTCTTTGAATGACAACCATAATCTGATCAGTTTCTTTTTGTGTGACAATCAATTTTGGCTGCAAATCTGTGAGCTCAGTTTGCATTATGCTGACCTGAGAAGCAGCACTCGCCAGTTGATCTAAACCAATTTCGTATCTGGATTTCAATGCCTGAACTTCAGTGCGTTTCTTGGTTAGTAGCTGCTTGTAGGTTTGAATCAACTCCAAATACGAAGTAGGGGTAACATAGTTGTGTCTTCTTAGTGTTTCATAGTATTTCTGACTAAGAAGACGTGTTCCAACATGGAAGGTCTTGCACATTTCAATAACATTTGTTTTCACAGCTTGTTCCATGTCTATATCCTCCAAGAACTTTACAGCCACCATGTTTAGCGCATCCTCTGGCCAGACTTGGAACCAATCAATCGTACAACAATTGACCAAAGATGGGAACATTCTTAGCCTGTTTCTAAATGCTTCACCTATTGGGGACATTCCAAGAACGACATGCAGATTTTCCTTGCTCCTGACAATAAACTGGTTATACAGGGCTGCTGGTGAAGCGTCAAATTTAGGATTTTCCTTTACAAGTGCATTTCGAACCGTTTCTATAACTGCTGCTTTTTCATCAGCCGCAAAGATATTTGGCACTTCTCCAGTATTCAGCATGTTATTGATATCTTCCAAAAATGATTCATTCTTGATCTGAGTATCACTAAAGAGGAATACAGTAGGTTTTCCTTCGCCCCCAGCTTTCAATAGAATCTTTTTCAAATCGTCCCTCCATTCATTCTTTCCATAAGATTTTGATATTTCTACTTGGAATAATGTATACTCTGCCATGAAAGCAGCAAGCCTGGTAAGTGATTGCCTACCGCTTCCACCTACTCCAACCAAAAGTGCATGGCCGCCCGGCTGCTTCAAGATTCTGGAAATACGGGAAACATGCTCTACAGCAAATCTAAAGATAACCAAGTTCATTGGTGCTTTGGACATTTGATTGTACTCTTCAAGACGAAGTCGAATGACATCTGAAATCTTTCCAACATTTAAAACTTCATCGTACACTTTAACAGCAGCGTCTGGTTCTATGTAATCTCCAAACATCAAGCTCCGCATATCATCATCCGCTACGTCACCTTTAACTGTTGCAATATGCTCAAAAATATCGTCAAAGTTGTAGTTGAAATTTTTGCCCACAATATCTCTTAGATTGTTAAAGAACCAAGCTCTGTCCTGATCATCTACTAGTCGGTCGTAAAATACTCTGTAGATTTCATGAGCCCACAGTCTAATCATTTTTGTTGGTTCGTTGAATCTGTCGGCGTTTGCAAGTAAAAGGCCTTGCACTACACGGGAAAAGTCACGCAAATTGAACACATAGTGCGATTTGGCAGGTGTTGGCAGCAAGTTTGAAATAGCTGATTTGTAAGTTTGAAGAATGGCAGGAATTATCTGAGATTTCAAATTACTGACGTTTGCTACAAAGTTATTCGAGGTAAAGTGCCAGTCAAGCATTGTAGAGAATATGTGCTGCATGGTAGTATCATCGAATTCAGAAATGGCGATTGTAGTGAAATGGCGCAAAAATCTTGGAGTGATGACATTCCTACCACCACCAGGAGGCCCCATGGCTGCAACAAACTGAATATCGACCAATTGCATGGAACTCGTGTCTTTTAGATCATACCACAACCCATGGTCCATCCATTGTCTCAATAGCTCAATTGGTGGCTGGGCACCGTATTTCTCTCTAGCTGGCATATTCAAATCATCCACAAAAATAACTGCTTTCATTCCATGAACTGGGCCAAACACTCCTCTGCGTCTTTTGTCCAACTTGCTCAAAATAATATCTTGGGTTTGGTTGGCAGATGTTTGCGCAGAAAAATTGACAAACACTGGTGTATACTGATCTTTTGGTAGTTCATTGAGCAGCTTGTTGTTGATGTAAACACTTTTCCCAGTTCCCGTAGGCCCAACAATCAACGTTTGCTTGTTGTGTTTGATCAAAGTATCCAACAAATATCCATATCTGGCAGTGTCAATAGTAGGAATAGTGATAGAGTTGAATTTAGCCTTTGGCGGAATTTCATATTTGTCAATGGTATCAACCCACAGCTTCCATTGGCCACCACTCTTTTTGTCTTTTTCAAACATGTAGTCGTAAACTAAACCAGAAGGTGGCAATGGCTTATCAATCTTGATTGCTTCTGGTATTGGGAAATCTTTGTTGTTGCCATCAAGCAGGTTTCGTAAAAACAAGTCAAACCCAGATCGCGAACTTTGGTTTATAGTGCCTCCTAAAGACCATATGCTGCTGAATATAAATACACAGATTATCCAGGAATTTTGAATGGCTACTGGGACCTCGTCGATACTCTTTTGTAAAAATTCATCGGTTAGACAAACAATTAAATTCATCAAAGATACTGCCATATTGATTGATGTAGTAGGAACAACCTCTTTGCAGTTTAGAGTGACATAGTCCAATGTAGGAGGTACAACCCAATCAAATAATTGAGTGAGCAGCACTTTTTGCTCTGGCTTGAATGAAGGGCTTAAAGTATTGATCCAGCATTCCATCATTGGCCTCCAACCTATAGCATCAGGTTCCATGTAGATCATACCACAGCGCGAAACAGTAGCTGGTGAAGCGACCGCCAAATCAGCTACTTCAAATTGAATGCTCATTGTGTTGGACATTGACATGATTTCGCCGCTGGTAAGACACAATTTTTTGTTGTCATCTAGAACAGTATTCATATTTTCAATCCAAATTGCATCAACTGGTCCATCAAAGATGATCCAACGTCTTTCAGCTGTTCCAAGCTGAGCAAACGATCGGAAAGTGTTGGCCAGAATACCATCTGCCCATTCATGAGTAACCGGATCAAATTGTCCGTAAAGTTGTCCCATGGTGATGGATTTTGGATTAATTACTTTGAATTCAACCTTTTTTTCGTTGAGAGATTTTTCGTACATATCACATAGTGCAGCCGCCAAAATTCTGTATGCCATAGTCTTTCCGGAAAATGGCAGA
This sequence comes from Boothiomyces sp. JEL0838, assembly GCA_027604245.1. NCBI lineage: Eukaryota > Fungi > Chytridiomycota > Chytridiomycetes > Rhizophydiales > Terramycetaceae > Boothiomyces > Boothiomyces sp. JEL0838. The sequence goes on along the minus strand of JADIIY010000125.1, from coordinate 11,448 downwards.
CCGACCAACATGTAACCGTGCCTAATACACATCATTTCATAGGTTTGAATAATCTTTTCAAGTGCTCCATTAACAGGTTGCAAATTGCTTTTTTCCATATATTCCAAAATACTTGCCATCAGATGTCTGTAGTCTGGCGTAGGGAGATTTACTTTTGGGAACAAATCAGCTGAAATTGCTTTGAACAATGGGATATCCTGAGTCAGAAACTTTGGCAAGTTGACATCTTGTATAGACCGAAGCATAATAATATGTTCATTTTCGTCCTGATATTTCAGCTTCAAGTTTCCAGCTGCAGTCAAAACAGATTTAACCGCTCTCATTCCGTAATCATAATGATCTTGGCTGGATAGTTGCTCGGAACACAATTTATATGTTGCGACAATCTTTCTGGCCAAAGTTCGAGCTTCAACAAATCCAAATGAATATAACGAGATTTCTGCAATCAAAGCGTAGTCTGGAACCATCATAGCTACTGGTCTAAATAATGCCTTTAAATTATCCGGGAGTTCAGAACGTCCTGCGTAACCAGGGTTCATGGTAATAAAAACAGAGCATCCTCGATTCAAAGACATTGTTGTTCCCTCAAACACAAACTTTTCCAGCTTTGCTGCGACTGCTCTCTGGATAGTCAGCACTTGAGAAGCAACCACAGACAATACCTCCAAATCGATACGATTGAATTCGTCAAAACATGCCCAAGCACCAGAAGACGCCAGACCTTTAAAGAATTTACCCATAGCAATATAATCCAAGCCATCTGAACAGTTGAATACTACACAGGCTTTTGCTATAGCTTTAGCCAAATCCTTTACGGATTCGGTTTTCCCCGTACCTAGAATTAATTTATCAATACCTGCAGGACCTTCAGGCGCACCTCCCAGGTTTAAATCTAGAGCACCAATCAAAGTTCTGTAACACCGATCAGTCAATGGAGTGATGACTAATCTTGGAGAATTACCCAAGTACTCATACCCATACTTGATTGTTGCGTTGATCATTCGAACGTTGACATCATCATGTTCCCAGTAATATCTTAATTGAGAAAGCCATTCGAAATCGCTTTCGGAAGATACCCCAGACATGAACAAGTCGTTGCAAACATCGCGAGCATGCAAGTCAATAACAACCAAGGCGGAAAGAGTCATACGTGCCATTGTGGTCAAGTCGCCTCTTACTAACTTGACTATATCTTCAAGCTGCCTGGTACAGACGTCTCTGTAAGCCTTGATTCCGTTTGGTCCCAATCCCTTTGCCAAGGCATCTGTGACTTCCTTTGTCCAATATATTTGCGAAACGCAAATAACCACTTGACCTGGCCATTCCAACACCCATTTCTCTCTGGGGGTTTCAGCATAGGCTTTGTGCGAATTAGTTATCTGCTGATGTATAGAAGACTGCATGACTTTTTCCACTTGGAGCAGCCATTTTTCTACTGCCCCTTTCGCATTGGCAGGTTCTATGACTTCCTTTAGTTTTACTTTTTCATTTTCGGAACTACACATGGCAATAATCTTTGTTCCGTCTTGGAACACCAGGCTGGCAATTCCTTCAAAGCATTTCTTGAGGTGTGGTTGTACCCGCAATGGGTCTTTGGTTTCTGCTAAAATTTCCAACAGTTCGTCGTTGGACAAGAAAAAGAATCTTGGGAAAAACAATCTCTTTTTTTCCAGATAATCATTAAGACCCTTTTGGATTTCTTCCAAGTAGACATTGCTTTCTTTTAGTTTGTTGAGCAGATTAGGTGTGGTGGCAGCTTTTAGAATCTTTGGGTCTTCGGTTGTTGCGGTCATTATATCTCTCCAGGTTTTGTCCACAGCCTTGAATTTCTTTCCTTCCACTGGCATGGCTGCCATGATATCTTCACTGGTAAAAATGGGTTCCAGGTACAGCCAAGTAGATTGTACTTTAAGCCATTCATCAATAATATCTTGAATGGTAATCAAAGTAGTTTCCCAGTTTTTCATTTCGTTTTCAATTGGCTTTACGAATGGAGATCCTCGCATTGTTTGTACTTTGACAATTTGGTCATCCAACAGAGCTTGGACATCATCCATTGCTGATAAAATTCTTGTTCCAGTGTCCTTGTATGGGATAGGGTTGAAAACTAGTGGCTCCCAATCGTCCTTCATCTTGTTCAAAGTGTTTTGCAAAGAGTGTTCTTTCGAAGCAGCATCAGAAATCACCTCAAACTGTGCCAAATATCCACCCAAATTCATGTCCAGAATTTTAGTCAGTGTGGTGTTTTCATCTGGGAAAACAGTTTGCCCTACGACATCGCTAATAGCCTGCCAGTGCCTTTCCTTTAATCCTGGATTTCTTAAAATCGTAATCAAAGGAATGTGCGCTTTGAACTTTTCAAGCTTGTTTTTGACGCTTTCTGCTACTTTTTTTGGTACTGGTTGTTCGGAAAAGGTTTTGATCAACTTGAAAGAAGTACGGAACATGTTGGACACTGTTTCTTCCAAAAGCTCGGCATTGATTTCAGTAAAAGCCCCACCCATCCATCTGCTGTACTCGGTCTGGAATTGAGAAGCGGTTTCCCAGAGCTTTTTGTATGGATCCAACACTTCTTTGGTTTGTGCCAATTTAGAAAATGGAGTCTTTTCCCACTCGAGTAGCTCTTCTTCAATGTTGATCTTTACAATATTGTCTTGTAGTTCTTCCAACTTTTTTTCCAGCTTGCGAATCTTTTTAATGTACTCTGCAATTTCAGACATGATTCCATAGTCTTGGAACTTTGTAGCTTGGTCAAAGCACTCTTCCACTTCAGCATTTGTACTTTCGATTTTGATTTTCAAATCTTCTTGTGCTTTAGTCTTTTTCTGAAGCATTCTCTTTTTCGATAGTTCAAAGATTGGCATTATTCTGGTTGGCCAAGTAAAAGTCACTCCATTTAATTTAATGTCGTCTTCCGACATGAAGGCATAGTTCAATAGGAAATCTAAGCGCTTCTTTCCTTTGCCAATATCATCTCTGAGAGCAACGATTTCTTTTGATTTGGCTTGTTCCACGTACTTTATAATTTCAACCAATTCTTCTGTATCATTAGGTACTTTCATTGCTTTGGCACTAATCTTTTCATATGCTTCACAGATGGACAGATTGCTCTTTCTATTCATTTCAGCTACTTGATCAACTAGTTTCTGGACAAGCTGATTTGCTTTAAATGTCAAGTCCAATTTGAGAGCTTCGCACTCCAAGAAAATCAGAGACATCCGGACAATTGAGGCAGAGTTGCTGATTTCTTCAATCAACCTGGTCAATTTTTGGATTTCAGATTCGTAATCGTCCAAGTCATGTTTTTCCCTTAAAAAGTCTTCGATTCGTTTCTCTGCTTTGTGGTTGAGAAGCGACTTGTACTTTTCGTATGAGAGCAAGTGCTTTTGAGGCCCAACAGTGTTCTTGGCAACTATTCTTTTGTAAAATCGCCCTTCAGAAATTCTTTCATCATCCATAGAGATTGCAGGCAAGTACAATCCTTCGTTTGCCAAAGAGGTAAACAGTTTCGTCTCTACCCTAGGAATTTCCCGAACTACGCCAACAATTTCACCCAAGATACCTACTACGACACTTTCCAGATCTGCTAAAGGTGGTTCAAATTTAATACCAGGGCCACTGACAGCTAGCTTTACCAAAAATAGCGACACATCAGAAGAAGCATTTGCAAACTGATTAAAAAATGCTTCAAAATCGTTCAAGGAAGCTTCAACCAGGGACCACAATTGATTGCTGAGCAGTGTGGTAACACTTTTGAAAAAATTGTCTAGTCTTTGGTACCCCAAATCGGCGTCTTCACATTTAGTTGCAATACTGTACCAAGAGTCTTTTGAAGCCAAAAACATATTTGCTACCATTGGAATCCACTCGTTCAATAGTTTGTTTTTAAAAGACTGGCACTGGCTTTTGAGAATAGACTGAAATTCTCCGATTGACATTGGCAATACACTAGGGGTGAATACACTCATATCAACTACTCTACTGTTTTCAAACAATGCAAATATTTTGAGTATTTCCGGCATTACAGGGTTTGTAATGAAAAGGTTGTGCTGAATGTGATTTTTAACTTGAATCAAATTGTCGTGCCAAGGTACTGGAGCTCTAGCAGTAGCACAAACATAGTTTTCAAAGATAGGTGGGATCATTAATCGCTGCTGTTCATTAGGATCAAGTAGGATATAATCAACGATGCTTTGCTTCATGGCTGTGGCATGTGTCTGTTTTACTTCCTCTAAAAGCTTTTGGTAAGTCAATTTCAGATCATCAGAGTTCTTTAGCTTTGAAGGAATCAAATTGATAATTTCCGAAAGAGATTTTTCATCAATCATTGCTAAACAAGAATCGCTTACTCCTCTCTCTACATAAAACCAATATCTCTGTTCTGCAGTAACTTGCTTTGAAATCGTATATGATTCCAATTCTACTGGATCTAGGAATAATTCGATATCACGATCTTTTTTCGAAATGTGACTTGCTTTTGAGAGTTGCTTTATACGAGCTATTGGTGATATTGGTGGCGAATTACTTTCCAGGGTCAATTTTACTCTTTTTGGAGATTGTTCTGGTTCCATTCTTTTTTCTGGTTGGACTCTTTTTGACAGCTGTTTCATTGATAGGTTGGTGGCAGCAGGACTAAAATTGTTGCCTGCATTAATACAAAGTACCAATAGTATCAGAAATCATTCGGTGATGCTTTTCTTCTTTGTATGGAGCAGCCATAGTCCATGAAAACTTTTTCAACAGTATTGGCAAATCGAATGTTTCCAAATCAATTACCTGTGGGATGAATTTGTCTAATTTTGACAATGAAAAAGGAATTGGGGGTTTAGGGACATCAATTACATGTCCGCCTCGCTTTGGTTTTGGAATTTCTATAGCTAGTGGAGGGGTTGCTTTTATCTGTCCGATTGAACGCTTTTCAGGAACGTAAATTTCAATCAAGTTTGGATATTCTCTATATCTGCTCTTGTAAGAAGTCGTAGTCTATAATTAACTGAATATACATTTTCAATTTCATTGATATTCAAATCGTTCTGACTTTTACGCGGTGTTTTTGAATTCATACTCTTTATATCTGGTGTATTTACTTTTAATCTTGATATTGAAGGTAGTTTCTTCAATCCTGAATCTCCTAGCTTTAGCAGCTGTGATTCATCAGACATTTTCAAGAAATTTCGACTGACGTAAGTCCAATTGGCGTGAATTTATTAAATTTAGCCTTGACTCTGAAACTTGGAGTGTCCGTATAACTGCGTGATGATTTGAGGTTTAGCGATAACATTTCGGTTAATCATGTCTTCCATAATTCATGGGTAGGAGGCTCGCTTTTAGTACTCTTAGTACTCTTAGTACTCGCTTGAATAATATTATCTGAAAAGTGCGAATAGTAGACGGTAGAGCAGTCGCTATCAAAAGCGAATAGTAGACGGTAGAGCAGTCGCTATCAAAAACGAATAATTCAACCAATTGCTCTCATTGCAGCGAAATGACACCAAGCTGTCATTATTTGAAACCAAGGAATAATAGCTTTAAAATAATCCATTTCGCTTGATTGAGAGATTCGAATTTAACCGAATGGGAGACTTTATTCCAACCAAAAGTTACTGCAATTAACTTGAAAAAAAATAATGAAGAGATCTTTGAATCGGTTGAAACTGACAGCTCTCAATAAAATCCTACAGAAAAATCCCACATTGGTGCATACGAAGCAAATCAAGGAAATCAGAGACAGCGTCCTACCAATCAACAATATACCAGGGAACCTAAAGCTGAATATCGCAGACTTGCCAGTGATAAATTATTTAAATGGAGCAAAGGAAATTCCAAACACAAAGCACCTGCTGCAATATATCCTCAAATATATAGAGTCTTTTCCCAAATATGATTTAACGATGGAATTTGATCCCAGTATAGCAAAACAGGAAATGCAAGACAAATTATCCGCATTCGATTTATTTCACGATATAATCAAGAATATGGACACTAGCAGGTTTGACACTACTTTAAATTCTTTATACAAGCAAGTGTGGGAACACCTTGCAGAAAAGGACGGGAAATTTCTTGTTACCAATCAAACGAGATCATTATCAAAAGAAGAATCAGTGTCAATGGAGATACTGAATGGATCAAAATCTCTATTTAAAACAATCGAAAAGTTGCTGTATTACGATATTCAAGATCTGGATGATCTTGACCAAGCGAAAACGAGAAAATTCTATTCTTTGAAACGTATTATTGAGTCAGTCTACAAAGCAACTGATACCAAATTATTAAAAGAATTGGATCCGGGATTATTAAATATTTTGGTTGTCTTGGGAACGCATTACAATGATCACGATTTGCTCGAGAAGCTGATTAAAACCGAAAACGTGAATCCTGGATTAATATTATCATTAATTCGCAAAAATATAATGTCTATGGAATGCTTCAAATTGTACCACTCTAGAATGAATGTACAGCAGTTGCATTCTGGGATATTATCAATCATCAAAGAGTAAAACGATTGCTAAGACTAGGAAAATAAAGTACGGAAACCAACAAGAAGCAGTAGAATTTGTGCAATATTGTTCTCAGTACTATACAATTGGTAGAAAAGCTCTGTTGGAAATAGAGAAATCTTTTATTGAGCAAGAAAACATACATAGAGCAAAGCAATTCATTGACCAGATTAGAGAAATGAATGGATTTGTGGATCAACACGTGGTTTTACCTTTACTCGCTAGTTTGTTGGAACGAAAGCAGCTAGACGAAGCATTACAACTTTACAACTCTATGAAAAACGAATCAAATCCAAATTACGAAACCAAAGCTACAGTTGTAAGAGGGCTGATTATGAATAATCAATTACAACAGGCACTGGAGATGGCTGATAAAAGAATGGGATACCTGTTTATAGAATACTACACTACCATTGGAGATGTAAAGGCTGTTGAAGAGATTTATGAAAAATTTGAAAAGAATGACTTGACGATTGCTGCAATGGTCCGTTTTGCCTTCTTGTTTGTACAACCCTTACCGGATATTAAAGAATTGCCAAATTATTATACAAATACAATGAAAGCATTGGTGACATACTACCTTGGAAAGCAAGAAGTTGCTAAAGCCAAAGAATACCATCAAAAGATTGTTGATTTCAACGACGTGATTTTTGCAAAGTTTACGAAAAAGGATATAATTGGATATTATGCCAAAAGAGGAGATTTCTTTAATGCTGAAATTGAATTAAGGGATTACTTGGACAAGTATCCACCAACAGAGCAGATATTCCATTTGATGATCAAAGCTAGTGCGAAATTCGACAATTTAGAATTGGTGAAAAAGTATTACTCGATGATGGAAAATTACAATATGCATGAATCAAGTTCTTCGTTTGCATGTATAATATCAGCATATATGGAGTTGGATATGAATTTAGCGATTGAAATGTACAAACAATTCCAAAAGAGTCAAATCAAGCCTTCAAAAGAATTTTATACAACACTAATGATTTACTATGCTAGATTGGGTAAAGTCAAGCAAATGGAAGATATCTATGAAACTTTGACTTCAGTGAAAATCAGCACAAAGCAATCATTGTATCTACTAAACTCTTTAATTACTGGATACTGCCTGACAGGAAAATTTGACAAAGTGTTTAAATTGTTTGACAGTGTGTACAAATCGCCAAAACGGAAAATTAAATTGAACGTAGATGCTTTTTCCTACTTTGGACAGGACTTGTTAATCAACACTTTTGGAGTTACACCAGTTACAGTTTGTGGAATACTTGACAGTTGTGGGCTGGTTAAAGATTACAGAAAGCTGCTACAGTATTGGCTCAGACTGGAACAAGACAGCTTTCCTTTTGTCAAAAACAACTACTGCAGTTTTGTAGAAGCACTGGTAAGATGCGATAAAGAAAAAGAAGCTTTTGAATATATACAAAACCTGCCATTCAACGATGAAAAGATTTATAAACACTTTGTCGCAATGTGTACAGATAAAAAGCTACGGCAAAAAGCGGAAAAGAAGTATGGGGTAGTGTCGGATGATAAAACCAAGAAGCGACTGCAACGGCTAGTTATTCTGCCGCCTGTGCAAGACTTTGTCGAGTGAGCTATTAATAAATTATTATAAACAAGTGATTCTAGTCTTTTCAACCAGTTCTTGATAGATTGCACTCACATGCCGACTACATGTCAAAGTTGATAAAGTATAAAAGGATTCGATAAAGGTCTTGAAGAGTGAAATCATGTCACTTTCTCACTTTTGGAGTGGGCCAGCAAGCTTATAGATTTTCGGTCAGTTCCTTCTGGTATTTACAATACAATCTCTCTCTGTATTCCCCTGACGATAGGACAAGTACAAAGACATGAAATCAGAGTTCTGAACCAACATATCCCTTCTTGGATACATCTGCTTCGTTTGTACTATGGTTATTTGAGCAATTGCCTCCAAATAGAGATGTAATTCCTTTGCAACTTTGATGATTAAACTATAATTTATAGCAGCTTCATGAGTAGAGTCTTTTACTCCTTCCAAAGTCTCAAGCGAATTACTGTTTGGTAGTTTAAATAATTCCATGAACAAAGGCATTGCTGAAACCAGTCCATAATCATTAACTTTGATTCCACGAACAAAAATGTTTCAATGAGATTTCAACTATCTCATACATAACCATTACAACCATCTAGCTTGGAATCCACATGAAATGCATTATGATAGTCCATGAAAGTGATGCGCATGAAATCTATTCGCATATAAACTTGTATCAGCTAGGTAATCCTCTTTGTTAAGGGTTGAACGGTTGATTTGGCTTTGATTTCTCATTCCTAATCACCCATGTAAGCTTCAAATCTTTCAAGGTTCAAAAATGCTTCATCTTGACTTTAACTCTTTTACAATAGTGCTTATCCTTGCATTAAATTAATGCAGTGGATAACATTTGAAGGTGTGAGATTTTTTTCAATTAAATCACAATGCCGAAAAGATTCCTCAATGTTGAATACAATGGAGTGAAGGCAGAAATCGATGTTACAGATGCAGAAAGACTCGGTCAAGTACAAGATGCCATCAAGGAAAAGTATGGTCCTGTAATGGATACCATTGGTGCAGCACAGATTCAACTTTTCGACAACAAGGAAATGCATATAAACAAATGGAAACTGTTTAATACTCTCCCTCAAGATTACTTTGAAGAAGAAGGTCTCCATCTAATCATCCGCATCACGCCTCCCTCAATTCAACATGGTGTTCAGTCTGTCGTTAACTGGCAAGGTAAGTGTTATTAATTTAGAATCATATAGTATCGGAGAGCCAGAAGAAAATTATATCTATAAGGAATATTTGGAAATAGCGAATAAGTTAAAGGACAACGTGGAGGTGGCAGCTTTAAAAGAAACTATCCAGAAACAGGGAACAGTAAAAAATTTCATTGTAATACCCGCTTCCAGTGGTATTGGAAAAACACAGATGGCTTTCAACCTCCAACAGGCAGGTGTAAATGTTGCGTACATCCCATGCTTTAGCGGCATGGAGTTGGAACGACAACAACCCATTTATGAATGCTTTAAATGGAGAACATTAGCTTTCCATCACTGCATCCTCCGTGATGTCCAAAGTAATTCCGAAGAAAGCTTTTTATATAGTTTGATTGTTGCAGTGTTGAGAGGAGACAAGCGTTGGGTACCGAGAGCTTTATCCTCCAGTGAGGCATTGAAAGAATTGGAAAAGGAAAATAAGTTGAATGTGGTATTTGAAGATGAATTTCCAAAGCTTGAATACAATAATGACTACACCATTAAACATTTGCGTCACATGCGCTCTTCCTTATTGCAAATAGGAATAACAGTTATTCTAGCCTCAACAAATAGCTCTTCTGTGAATTACCTCATACCGTCCGCGGAAAGTCGCGGCCCAGCGATATGGTGCACGGTTTTCCCCCTTTACAGTCCTTTTCTAATGCCAACTAATCTAGATACACTACCACCATGGCTCGTCGTTCTACTACAGTACAGTCGTCCTCTTTTTGCACAATCTGCTCTGACTTGCTATAGGGAAAACATAAATTCTCATCTGAATGAAGTAGAATTTTTGGAACTGGTTGTATCACATGTAGCAATGGAAATGAGGGTATGGAAAAAAGAGAGAAAAAAAGGTTTTCTTCATGGGCAAGTATGCATTTTACTTTCAGCTCACAGGATAGAAGAGGTAAAGGAAGATAAGTTATATGAAGGAGAAAAGAGATCGGTGATCATAGAGGAACATTACGCAAACCTGGATGAGGAAACTAACAAGTCATTTAATTTGCTGAAGAAAAGCAATGAGGATAGTAAAGATACCCGTGAATCCTCAGTTGCTGAGCAACAAAGATCAGGAATTGAAAAATCGAAAAAACAAAAAGGCACTGATAAAGGAAAAGAATCGAAAAAACAAAAAGTCGGTGATAGTGTAAAAGAAGCCAGTGGGAAAAAAGGAAGCAATGAGGGAGAAGGCCCGATGATGTACTTGGTCAAATCCTCCACACGTAAAAGATGGAACCCGACAATGAAGTACTTGGGACCAAACCAGGATTTGCTCTTGCACTTTGCATCACACGGGTTTCATGGCGATAACTTTTTGAACGATTTCGAAAGCATTTATAGGACATTAAACGACAAACAAACGTACACTCTTCCAACATACAACGATGCACAATTCTCAAATAATGGGAAAGAATTGGAAGCTAAAGTTACTGCAGTACTTATTCTCGCTAGTAGATCAAACAAATTCCAAACACTTGACTTGAAAACATTCTTGAGCCGATTTGTGCAATCTTTGCAAAGAGGACAAACGACTGTTGATGCAATGGCATCCCAAAGCGACTCTATAAATGTCCCATCATTTTTGGAAAATACTCGAATTCCATTTCTTGGATTCCCTTCGGTGGAATGGCCGGAAGAGGTGCTACAGAAACTTCCAGTGTTTTTAGGAACCATTCGAAGAGTCCCAGATTCAACAAAGTTTGACATTTTGGGAGAAATTGTCGTAAATGGAAAAAAAGTGACAGCTTTCTCTGTTGAGGTGAAGGATTACCAACAGTCATTTGGAGATACGCTCTTGAAAGAAACATTCCAGAAGAGACCTGCAGACTCTCCGATTCATCTTATTGTGGTCAAATCGATTGTGAGCAAGTACAAAACTAGTGTTAATCAACCTACAGCTAAGAGAAGAAAGTTGAATTCAAAAAGCAAAAATCTGGATTACGATTCATATGTTCAGCAGCACCTTAACATCCTTGGAAATACTTTTATTTGTAGATATGAAAATGGTGGTTATCATCCAATCAATGGAATTGAAAATTACTGCCGTTCCCACTCACCATGTTCTAATGGATGTGCATTTACATCGGCAATTATTGTGGTACCATTGGATCAATAATTTGGAATAAATTTGCATGTATATATTTAATGTCTTGGTATTTGCTCAATG
>JADIIY010000124.1:0-24528 GCA_027604245.1 Boothiomyces sp. JEL0838 | reverse complement strand
TGGCCGCCTTCGTACTACTTCCAAGGTCGTTTTTCCAATGGCCCAGTATGGATTGAATACTATTCCAAGATGACTAGTTCTGCCTTAACAGACTTTGCAACTGGTGGTGCGACCTACGACTCGTCTCTTGTACAAGGATACACTGGAGCAAACGGTGATGTACCAGCACCAGCAGTAAAAGACCAAATTCTAAAGTATTTGCCAACCAACAACAAGAAAGTTGATTATTTCGTACTTGCTGGTGGAAACGATTACTTTTTCGGAATTTCTAATGGAATCACTCCTGCTCAAGTCGTTTCTAAAGCTGCTGCTGATGTACAATTGCTGCTACCTACTGCTAGATCCGTTGTTGTATTGAATCTTCCGCCTTTGGCTCCTCTTCCTTATTTCGGCGGTGCTTCTACTCCAACTGCGCAGTTGTTTGCTCAATATGGGCAATGGCATAATGGAAATCTTACTGCTGCTTTCAAGAATGAAAAAAAAGTACGCGTGTTTGACCTGTACACTGTCATTCAAAAGCTAATCAGTTCAGGGGAATACATACTTGATTCATGTGTTAATGCCACTACCAGTGCCGTTTGCTCCCAGCCAGAAAAGTACATGTACTGGGACCAGTTCCACTTTACCACCACTATCCATCAAAAGATCGCTGAAGCTGTTGAGGACTGGAAATGCACCATTGGTTCACACTCCAATATTGTTGGATCTAGAAAATAAAGTAGTTTAGACTCTTAAGTTGGGGCTCACATTTTGAAAAGAGTACAGCCACCCCGAAAAAATTTACTACAATGTCTGAAATCACCGAAATAACCCCAACAGTTCAACAACCTCAACCACTAGTGACTTTTGACGTTCCACCAAAGCCTGTTATTCGTGCTCATGAAGTAAAACCTGCAAAATATCCGTTGTCGGAGGACTGGCCAGATGATGGAGCATCCAGAAGAGTTTCATATATGTGCTGGCAAGGAGGACATTGTTGCTGCTACAATGATTATTACTAAAGCCCTAATTAGTTTCAAATGTTTATTTTCAATGGACTACATCTCGCCAATGTCGCATTAAATACTTGCACCGAAAATAAAATATATTACTCGCTCAATCCATTCACAAACTCTCTTGTAATGCTGCTGCATCCACTAAATTAAACAAAATTTACTCTTGATTCTTTTCAATTCGGTAATAATAATCCGTATACTCGCCTTTTCCAATCAATTGCATAAACTCTTCGTCGTGTGTAATTACAATCAGCTGAAAGTTTCGCTGGTTTTGTCGAGATTCAATTATACCACAAAGACTTTTTGCCAAGCTGCTAATGTTTTCCTTGTCCAGGTTGGTCGTTGGTTCGTCAAGAGTTAGTATACCACAATGAAGACAAAATGTTTCAGCCAGAGCAAGTCGGATTATTATGCATGCCAATACTTTTTGACCAGCAGAGCATCTTCCACGCATATCCATTTCTACATCTCCACGTACCATTACTACTCGGTAGTTGTATGATCGTTTGGTTTGTGCATCACTATTGGCCTTGATTTCAATCGTATCGATATCACTCCCACGGTACGTTTTCATCCACAGCTCTCTTATGATCTTGTTGATTTCTTGCATTTTTGTGTGGTGGAACTTCATAATAGCTTGTTCTAGTCCCAAAGCGTACTTTTCCAAATCACTGGTTTCCAACTCTGTTGATGATACTTTGTACAACAACTCTATATATATTTTTTCAATATCTTTATACTCTGTATTGATTGTATTTGTTATTCTTGTAACTTGAGACTCTAGTTGCTTGATTGTTCCGTAAAGTTCAGATCTTTCACTGTTCAGTTCATCGCATTCAATCTTTAATTGCTGGTACTTTAAAGATATTTCTTGTGAATCAATTTGCTGAATCTCATTCTTCATTTCGTTTATGGACTCTTGCACAGTTGTCAACTCTCTTTCAACTTTGCGTTTTTGCAAATTATCTTCAATCATTCTCTTTTCCACCAGTTTCTCGCTCTGTAGTTTTGAAACAGAATCAAGCTCTTGGTTAACCAGTGAAATTTCTGATTCAAGTTGTGCAATGTTGCTTTGAAGCTGATTAATCCTTGCCTGACATGCTTGCAATTGATCCAGCTTTTCTTGCTCATATCTTTGGATTTGCTGATCAAGTGTGTTCATTTGATTTAATGCATTCTGATATCCTTGCAGTTTAGAATTGAAAACTTGTTCTTGTTTTGAAACTTGAGATTGCAAATCTTTGATTTGGCTTTCAATCTCTGAGGCTTTTTGAGAAACATCTGCGACCTGCTGTTGTTTTTCATTTATTTGCAAGTGTAGTTTTTGCATTTCTTGGATGTTTTCTTGGACTTGTTTCTTCATTTTTTCAATCTCCAATTTTTCATATTCTTTTTGCTTGATTTCGTCTTTTAAATCGCGGATTCGAGACTCTCTTTGGTTTTGCTCGTGCTGTTTAATCCTTATTTGTGTATTTTGGCGATCTATTTTTTGTCTGAGAAGCTTGCATTCATTTAATACTGTTTCATATTCTTGCTGAACTTCAGCCATTGACTTTGTTGATCCAGAGAGCTGCAAGTCATTCATTAAGCTAGTAATATCCTTTGCCAACTGTTCAAGTTCTTTGTTCAATTTTACAATTTCAGTAACTCTGCTATACAGTCCATTCATTTGTTCAATTTCTAATTCCAAAACAGTCAATTCAGCTACATCATCTTCAGTAGTTGTTGTAAGAGAAGATCGCTCCTTTTCCAGCTGATCTCTCTGTTGCCGAAGCGCAGGAATTTCCTGGCTGGATAGGCGGTCACAGTCGTCAAAAACGGATGACAGATTGTTTAATCTTTCAAGCGTACTCTGCCATGTTTCTACTTGGATTTCGGCATTCTTGGTTGCACCCGGCACTTTTTGCAAAATCCCTTCTAGTTTTTGTTTAAATTGACCTCCTTGGTTGTCAGAATCAAACTTTCGCACACTCTAGTTAATTCAATGTACCATAATGGACAGCATTTCGTTTCGTCGTACTTTTTTATGAATTTTTCATACATGCTTGTAGCACTTTTCATTGATGTCAGTGTAGATTTAGCCTCATTGTGTTTTATCTCTGCTTGATTCTTTGCAGATTTGTAATCATCATTTCCACACACACTTTTAATTTTATCCAATTTTAATGACAGTTCTGAAGTTTTTTGGGAGTGCTGGGTTCTGATCAATGATAATCTAGAATCTATTGCAGATATCTGTTGGTTTGTTTTGTTGAATCTATAGTAAGAAGGATTGAAACCTTTCTTTAGTTTCATTATATCGGGCTTGCTTTTCACTTTTCAAGCTCAATACTTGATCACCAACTGTTTCAATGTTGAATTCAAATGGTAACTCTGCTTTTACAGCAGTAACTAGTCTGCTATAGGTTTCCCTCTTTCTGTTTCTTTCGGTCTGTTTTAGTGACAATCTAGCACGAGTATCTCCTTGCAAATTGTACACACTCATTTCATCCTGCAGTTGCTCACAAATCCTTTCCTTTTCTTGCAATTCTGTTAACCAAGAGTTGTTTATATCAAAAGTTGGAGTTTGCTGAAGATCAATAATTTGTTGTTCCAAATCTTCAATTGAATCAAAAGTAGCCGAATTGATTTGCACATTAAGTTGGTTGTTCTTTTGCTCCAATTGATTTATCAAGCTTGTGGTAATTCTTTTGAATTCAAGAAACTGTGACTGGGATGTATTCACCTGGCTTAATTGTTGGAATAATTCGTTTTCCTTTGCTTTCATTTCCGTCTTAAAGTTGTTCAGCTCTTTTTGTTTTTCATTTGTGATATTCTTCAAATCGCTTGGATTGATTCGCTTTTGTTCAAGATCTTTGATCAAGTTTTCCTTGTCTTTAATCAGTTGATTGTATTGCTCTTGTTCTGCTAGGAACTGTCCTCTTCTGGTAAGTTCGTTACCTGTTGTTAAGGCAAATTACTTTTCTTTTCAGTCAAGTCATTGATGTTTTTAGTCAATTGCTGTTTTTTTAACATCAAATCTTGGCTAGGATTTACAAACTCCAAGTGGCGATTCAACATCAACTCCAATTGAGCATCACTCTGATCCATGATTTGAATGTTACTCAGCTGGGCACGTTGATTTTCCAATAACTCCAATTGTAAATTCAACTGATTCAGCTTGTTTTCTTTTTGAATTAGCGATTGCTTGGCCTTTGTCAAGATTTCCATTTCATTTTCCTTTTGCCGAATTAAAGTCTGATCCAGTAAATCTATATTAAGGAAAACAAACTCATTCTGGTCCTGTGCTTGGCGATTTGCTTTTCTAAATCTTCTTTTTCCAGTCTCAAATTCATTGCCCGTTGTTTGTTAATCTTGTCATTCTTTAATTGATTCTTTTCCACATTTAATTCTTCATTCTTTTTCTTTCTGATTTGCTTGATGTTTTCCAATGCTTTCGTGTATCTTGTTGCTGCAAATATCTCATCAAACTTTTTCTTTAGTGTAGCAGGGTCTGATAATGGCCAGAATGAATCTTCTTGATGACAAAATCTATCTTAGATTTACTTACCTAATATAAGCAATATATACATGACATTTTCCAGAATTGGTTTGGATACACCCAAATGAAGAGGCATATCATGGTCGATTTCAGCGCATTTGCTGCTAATTGAATGTTGCACGAGTGTTTTTGGATCTCTAATCAGCAATAGCGACTCCAGCGTCTTATACTTGTACTGACTAGCAGTGAGCGACACTGATAAAGAGCGAGTAACTACCAGCTCATTTTGATTTACATTTCTAAACTTCAATTTCACTTGAGCTCTGATTTCATTTTCATTTGCAAGCTTATTACACACAAAATACCTTTGGATCAAATATGAATGCTCCGTTCTTGGTGTTGGACGGCTGCTCGCCGGTAGTCAAGTACTTTAAACACTCTATGATTGTGGTTTTCCCTGCACCTATGGTTATTATCAATTACCATTATGGCCTACAATCAGAGTCAGCGGAGTGCAGAATTCAATTTGCTGTCGATTCTCGTAATCAAAGGACCGAATGCCCTGAATCATCATTTTTTCCAAACATGCCATTTTGTGATTTTGATTGTCCGAAAAAAAAGTAAACTATATTTGTGGGATTAAATTATCCTTGTTGCTTAATCTGAATAGATTACCAGAGCGGCTCGGTTGAACAAATAGGTTCCTCGTGATGGTAGATGTGTGGGATTGGATAAACCCTGCGACCGCATTTGCAGACCTCTCTGGGTAACTTATTGGGTTAGCTACTGGTACGGGTTCATGGGACTACTAACTGAACAAGAGATGTGTATTGCTTCCCGCTAAATAAAGAAAAGGGACCACGTCAACTTGGGCTTTTGATTACCCCATTGGAACCAAACAAATCAATTTCCCTTACGGATTATCTCGCATCAATAGAATCAGAGTAGGTTAACAAGTGAAATCATTGTTTATTGTTGTTTAGCGTTTTACAGTTACACGTAGTTTTAGTCAGCATGAATTTTGAAATCAAAACGTCAAGCATCAGCAGCAATGTCCTGCTGTTATCCAAATTATCCGCAACTTGGTGAACCCACAAAAAGTACAAGTTCGTTTTCAAGTAAAGGAAATCCGCAATCAATAGTATATCAATAAACTGAATAAAAATAATTCGGAACGACGATTTAGCTACTAATTTTGTAAATGTTTTGCTAGCCTTTTTTCTTCCTCTAATAGTCATATAAATCAAGCCCAAGCCAACTACCGATTGTAAAACACCGCCAATGCTGACGATAGCCATTCCCCACCTAATTTTTGAAATTTGCATGAAATTGCTTTGAGTACTTTGTAATACGTCAAACACGCGACCGAATAGCACGATTACGCTTGCTACTCCAGTAATAATTTTGAAGAATAAGGATTGATAATTGGATACCATCGCAGTAACAATCATGTAGTTTACAACCATTTCGATTATTCTGATTATTGCCGCACACAGTGCTTGACATATCCACACCCCAGTAGTGTCCGCATCTGGATAAATAGCTACGACATAGTAAGCAATCATGGCAAAGATGTTGTGTAGGACTGCAAAGGCTGTCGCCAAGACCAATAACTCTGCGACTTTATTCCTACCCAGGATGAGATAACAGTACGGAACGATAATGATTTCCAACACTTTTACGACTTCCCACCCTTCATTAATATTTGCCCAAACGGAAGCTACGAGTGCGGGATCTTCTGGATTTATATTTTGCATTACAGCTGCAGTTTGTTAAAAATTGTTTAAATGACGTATGACTGTATTACTCATGTCATTTTAATTTGAACCAATCAATACCGGAGAGTTTAATATAATATCTAACTGAAAAGTTACATATTCACAGAAACGTTTTTAAACGCGTTTTTTACCTACTAATCTATTTATTTGACGAATCATGCAGTTACAACAATCGACTCTCTGATGGCTTTGGCTTCTTCTCTAACCCTAGATCATCCAGGCACTATATGGATTACCATTTGTTTATGCAAGGGCTAAAGCTACTACACCCGCCAAATGCGTACAGACCACCCTGGAGATTTACAACTCGCCAGCCATGAATAAAACTCTAGATACTCTGGCAAAGCTCCATCGTTGCGTCCAACCAATATCCCACGCTGAAATAAATCCCCTCGATTTTTAATTTTTTTTTGAAAAATGCTCTTCATTATAGGACTGGGATTAGCAGATGAAAAGGACGTCACAGTCAAAGGATTAGAAGCGATAAAGTCCTGCAGTAGGATTTACCTTGAGGCTTATACTTCCATTCTATTAATCAACAAGGAGAAATTGGAAGAATTTTATGGAAAGGAAATTATTGTAGCAGACAGAGAAATGGTTGAATCAGAGTCGGATACAATCTTGCATGGGGCGGATACAGACAATGTCGCTTTTCTGGTTGTTGGGGATCCATTTGGAGCCACTACCCATACCGATTTGGTTCTAAGAGCGCATGAGCTAGGAATAAAGACCAAAATGATTCATAATGCTTCAATTATGAATGCAATCGGGTGCTGCGGATTACAGCTCTACAACTACGGCCAGACTGTCTCTATAGTATTTTTCACTGAAAACTGGAAACCAGATTCTTTCTATGACAAGATTAAACAGAATTTATCAATTGGATTGCATACGCTCTGCTTGCTTGGTAAATAATTTTAATCCAGATATCAAAGTTAAAGAACAGAGCGAGGAAAATATGGCGAGAGGAAGAAAGATTTACGAGCCACCACGCTTCATGTCCAACAATACTTGCATCGCACAGCTACTAGAAATCGAAGAGAAGCGCCAAGAAAACCGTACTGTTTACTAACATAGTGTACAATGAAAACACCATTGTCGTTGGATTAGCTAGAGTTGGGGCTGATGATCAAGTAATCAAAGTCGGAACAATGAAAGAATTGCTCGGGTATGATTTTGGAAAGCCTTTACATTCATTTATTATCCCTGGCAACATGCACTTTTTGGAAGCAGATTGTTTGAAGGAATATGCTGTCAGCAAAGAAAGTTTTGAAAAGTATGCTAAAGTATCACTCCATTAATAAATCCATCTGCATCCAGTATTAATTTGTCTCTGTTCCAAGTGCAGAAAAAAGTCAATCAAGCAATCATTTATTGAGTTCAACCAATGGTTTGCCACTTTGTCTGTATATAGAGGCTTTTCTATTTGGTTGTCTAATCTCATCATGTCTAAACTGTACCAGCGTCCCTCTTCTTTGGAGCCCACACTCTTTTCTAGATGGCAGATCATGAACGGTACCTCTACGTTTTAGTTCCTCTTTAGGAGCAAGTTTCACAAGCGTTGGTCTACGTTTCAACTCTACTGCTGGAGCATCAATTGGTTTCTTTGATGAACGGACTGATTTATAGTCTGTGGATTCTTTTATTGCTGATTTGTAGTCGCTTGGGATCGATCGCACCGTTTGCTGATTGTAGTTTGTCTCCAATCGTGCAGATGTTTTGTAATCACTTGAATCCAACTTTGCTGCTACTCTAGTCACCTTTTGTGGTTCAACAGGTCGTGCAAGTTGATCAAGGTAGTTTTCAACACGCTTGTTTATATTTTGATCTTTACTTTGAACAGCCGGTGCTCTAGTTTTTCGTTTAAAGAATTTAGATAATTTGTCCAACAGCGATCCTTTTGTTATTGGAGCAGGTTCAAACGTTATTAATGGCATCAGAATGTTTGTTTGTTTGGACAATTGTGAATCATGAGTCGCGTTCATAAGCCATTCCTATTCTATTGATCGACGCGTTTAGGTCCGTTTGGATCGAAAAATTATTACCATACTCGATTGTTGTAAAAAACACATAATTTACCAAACTCTAAAGAATCAAGATCAGC
Organism: Boothiomyces sp. JEL0838; assembly: GCA_027604245.1. Classification (NCBI taxonomy): domain Eukaryota; kingdom Fungi; phylum Chytridiomycota; class Chytridiomycetes; order Rhizophydiales; family Terramycetaceae; genus Boothiomyces; species Boothiomyces sp. JEL0838. The sequence continues at coordinate 16,170 of JADIIY010000124.1, read as the reverse complement.
AAGGTGGGATTTGTGCCTTGATTGTTCTACTTGTATTTCTTGAACTTTTAGTTTAATATTTATCTGAATTGTAACTGGACCAAAGAAAATTACAAATTCAACAAGAATTTCTTGTTTCAATAGTAATCTTATTCGACTCTCAGTCTTTGAATTATGAATAGCAAACAAATCAAAGTCGTGACAGATCTAGAAAGCATATGAGTAGAATTATTAAAAACAAAAAAACGCTTCTGTAATTATCTTTCCTATCAGTTTAGTTTTGGCGGCGGCCAGCATTACAGCAAAGGAAATTCGGCAGTGAGAAAAGACTGCCGACTGAGTCTTCAAACAACTACTCCAACCCAAATAAAACAATAAATTTGAATATGATCCACCACAATCGACCACTAACCTTTGTTTTTACTACTCAAAATTTTCATAGAGATATTTTTAAAAAGTCAACGTTATCAGTAAAACGAATTCTGCCTAAACTCAAAATTGAAATAATTTAATTCCTATTCTTTATTGCATACTCAATGTCAGCAAGCTTTAAAAACTCTTGTTTTAAACCATTCCCAGCCAAGTACTTTTGTAATTCACGCAAATGCCCAAGCACTACTTCAACTTCTTTGTTCCTTGGTATCTCTCCTCGTCTAATTGCCAATATTTGTTCTCGAATTCTTGTACAGTATTCTTGCCTTGACCTTGAGCTTTCATATACACTATGTTCAATATCTTTTGATGCTTGTTCAACGTTGGTATATACATTTGGAAGTTGGTTTGCAATTAGTGTTGCTAGTTCGCTGATGATAAAGTACCTGTCAGTTCTCTTCATTTCTCTTTTCCAATCGGTGTAGGGTAGATATTGTGGCTCTGAACTTGGAGAGTACATTTGATCTTTCAATACTTTTTTTCCTCCTATTTATATAATTTGAAGGAGCTGTGCCACCGAAAAGCATAGGGAAATTCGGAAAAACGAAATTGTCAAACGGTAAGAATAACGATTGAATTCCCAACTGTGTCTCTTTGCCTAGTATTTTATTAAATCCGACAGCTTTACTATGGTTCTGTTCGTTGTTGTAGATTTTTAATATTCAGTTCAAATTGAACAAAGAAACCCGAGTAAAAAGCCAACCACCAGAGACATTAAAAATAAAGCTCTGTAACTTAATTTCCGATTAATTTGGCGATTGTGCTTTTCACTGTAACTCTGCAACACTAATTTCGGGTTTCACACCAAATTACTAATCCAACCTATTTAGAGGTTACGGATTTTGAATATCAATTTCAAACTGGCTGAGGTTGATTCGTTCAGAAACGCCAATACGATTTCTTTAATGGACACAGTTATTCGAATTTAATCAGCCAATCAAATTTATCTCAAAAGTCGTTTGTAGAGTGCGATATTTAATTGAGACTTGTCAATTTTCTTTCAACAGTGACGGGAACTTTAGAATCCCTTCCAAAACATTGTCCATCAGTGCTTTAATCTCATGCAATTTAGTCTCATGCTCATTAACTCGACATTGATTGATACCAAATATGGTATCGTAAAAATAAGACCCGAATAGAAAATGAAAATAATATATATTTAATGTTGGTGATTACAGTTTGCACAAGTGTAATTAGACCGTGGTTTGTGGACAAGCTGCGAACAACCACAAGTCTTGCAGCTTTTGCAGCCAGCTAGACTGACGAGGGGCTGTCGGTTCAGCGAATCTCTGCTCTGAGTTCTGGAAAGCGAGGGCTGAGAACTACCAGACGAAATCTCCATGTCTATCTGGACCAGTTTTTCAGTGTAGCTAAAAGACTTTTTCTTGTTAGTCTTTTTCAACAGCTTCTCCTGTTCGGCAGTACCAAGCTGCACAAAGGGCCCACTTCTTTCTTTTCTTGCTGGTTTGCCCTCTTGAACTTCTATCTGTATATACGGACCATCTTGAACTCTTTTAATTGTTTGCTTTTGGTAAATATTAGGCATAGCATAGGAATCGTGAAAGTAGGTGTGATTGTGAGTACCTTCAAAAGTCATTGATAGCTTATGCAGAAGCGAGCCTTTTGTAATAGGTGCATTATCAATATTTACGTATGGCATGATGACTTTTTTCTGGGGTACCAAGCACTATTTATATGGATGGTCGCTTTTTATATTTTGATTGTGGCACAAGTCATTTTGAATCATCTGTGCGCTGGCCACCATCCAAACCAGCCAACCGTGCAAAAGAGGCCAAAAGGAGATGAAACAGAAACATCGCCAATGATAACTAAGCTTTACGATAAGCTTTCCTGGAATCAAATTCAATTATTTTAATCAATCACGTTGCGGCTCTAACCAGTTTTTCAATATTCACCAAACATTAGCAAAACGTTTTTTCTAAAGAAAAAAATTTCTAAATATAGATATCAAGAGACACCAGCCAACAATAAATTTAATAATTCTACTATTATTAATCTATTTCTAGCACATGATATCGTGTGTGCGGACGGACCTAACAACATAGCGCACACCATCTGGTGCATTTTTTTGAAAAATGGTGTTGAGTGGGAGTGAAATTCCGCAATCTAGCAAAACGTTTTCAAGAAAAAACGTTTTCAAGAGAGATCATCAACAGCTTTTGGGTATCCGGAAAGTATTAGCTTTATGCACTCCAGTCAGTTAATTTTCGATATCCATATTTGAGCTGGTGCGGAAATTACCCAATTACACAAACCCAGTAATTTGGATTTGAGTTTGATATGAGAATGACTAATAATGAACGTCGTGTAAATTATATCCATAACGGAAATGGCTAATTCCAGCGGACAATTATCGATATGGAATTAATTCTGTAGATAAATTAAATTATAAACAACTTTAACTTGATAAAGCAGATTAAAAAGTTGCACACGTTTTTTTGTAAAAATAAAGTATCTGGATGAAACAAGCTATTTTGAACTTGGCTATCGGACAATCAATTTCACTTATCCTCTCGACAGCCTTTATATTTAATCAGCTAGAATCTGAAGGTGATATTTTCTCTTACTTGTTCCCAAACGAGCTGGTTTATCACTTGTTGCTACTGATCTCCATCATCAACTACAGATCAATCAAAATCAATGATCTATTGGTATTCTTACTAGTGGGAACAATCGATTACACTTCAAATTACGTGTATATAAAATCATTTCACTATACCAGCCCTCTATCAGCAATCATTTTCAATTCCTTTTCAGCTGTTTTAGTCGTGCCGTTACAATACTATATCCTGAAAACACCAATCAAAAGGCACCATATGGTAGGTATATTCGTCTGTTTAGTCGGACTAGTGATCATTAACCTTACAAAAATCGACAGCCAAGGTATCAACTCGTTTGGATTATTTTTAGCATTCTTGTCTGCAATTGGGTTTGCAGTCAATCCCGTTTTGCTAACAAAGCTCTGTGATAACTACCACACTGCTCTATCTTCATTCGGATTTGTATCTTCCTTTTTATCCCTTGTAGTATGTAATTTGACAAGAGAAGGACAATTGGACAGAGATCAGTTGCTAAACTCTACCAGCCCCAAAAAGTACTTTGTAATCGGATACATTTTTATTTATGTGCTATACTACATGTTTCAACCAATGTATATAAAACGCTACGACGCGGTTTCATTCCAGTTACATACAATCACCACTGATCTAGTTGTATATTTGTTTAATTATGGAGAATACGGCACTCCGTTTTCACTTGTTTACTTGGTTGGATATTTCGTCGTTTTAGTTGGGCTTGTATTGTACAACTTGGATTTCTCTGATAAAGCTAAACCAGAGGAATTGGAGATGCAAGCTGTCCAAGTTATTGAGGTTCGTACACAGTGTACTTGATGTTTGCTTATTCTTAATTGTTAAATAAAGAGATATAATTATATATTCAAATTACTTGCTTATGATCATGATAACAGTTGGCACAAATTTCTCTTCGGCTAGGTACAGGTACATATTCAGAGCATCCACAGGTCTTGCAATTCTTTGTTCCAGTGATATCGACCAGCGGCTTTACCTTACGTTTCTTTTCCTTGTCGCTCTTTTCAGATTTTTCAGACTTTTCCTTTTTGGACTTTTTCTTTTTAATCTTTTCTTCTTGTAAGGATTCTGAATGGGATCTGCGTATTTTATCTTCTTCGTGGGACTCGGATTTCTTGAACCGAGCTTCTCCTGCAGATTCTGACCTGTGTTTCCTTTTTTCTTTATCACTCTCGGATTTCTTTTTCTTTTTCTTCTCTGGTGGTTTCTACAATTAGCAAATATTACATCAACTCTCTCCAGCAGCGATCCAGGGGTAATTTGCTTTACTTGCTCAACCAAGCTAACTGGCTCTGCAACATGGTTCTCTAGCAATGACCCAGGAGTAAGACTGGATGGTTGCACAGTATTAACTAACGGCTCTTTTGGTTGAACTGGTGTTGCTACTTTTGCCCGATTTTCCCACATATACTCGCTCTACAATAAGAACGAATTACCTTTGCCAATCTTAGCGCTAGGCACCAGTCTGCCAGCCGTTCTGGTTTCTCTACACACAGGAATTTGATGGAATCGTTGATATCTTGGAAAAAAGAGTAATTCAAATCGGATTTGAGCGCTATGCAAAACTCTGTTATACTCTTCTTTCTAGGTCGCATTAATGTGTAAACATCATTTTGGGACAAATCGCAAAAGACAACTTCTGGTCCAGAATTCTACATTAGGAATACTTACTGTTCCATCTGCATAATAACATAGTTTGTAATCATTCAAAATGAAAAACTTTTTGCTCCATTTGCCTAATTTCGTTTCAAAGTACATGTAACCCTGAATCCTAGGATATCTTCCTTTTAATGACTGGTTAGTATGTAATTACTGCCGGAGAGAGCGAATTCACATATCCGTATTTCTTCAAGACGATAGCATTATTTGCATCCGTGTCCCAAGTAGACATTACGTCAGTCACAATTTCCCAGTTCCTGAGTGGTCTTTCAATTCCAAATTCAGTAATAATCTCAAACAAAGCCCAACTATCACCCTGCAGGTTGGAGCTTATTTCCTCAACGACCGTTGATGCAGGCATTAACGAAGTCAAAACTTTTGTTGTAAAGTTACCCGCATTTTCTATAAATATTCGACAAGTAATCTGGTAAATTACAAAGTACCTTTTTCATATTCAAATCCTTCTTTTCGGTTACTGGTTCCTTTTTCCTTCGCTCTTCTTCAAGTCTATCGAGTTTTTCTTCTTCTCGAAGAGATAATTCACGTTGGCGTTTCATTTCATCCATTGCTTTTGGAGATAATATCGGTTCATCATCATCTGAAGAACCATCCGCAAGTGTGATTGGTGGTCTAGTGTTGTTGGAACCTTGGGATGGCAATGGATCTGATACAACCGGTTGCCCAAAGAATGTTGGCAATTTTCCTGCGTCCTGAATAGATTTTGCAGATATTAAAGGCAAATCGCTATCACTTTCTTCAGACTCTGTTTCCGTTGATCCATCTTTAATTGTTGTTCTTTTTTCATGTGGCTTCTTTTTGAAATCACTCTGTGATGGGATATTAGGTTCAATTGGCTGTCCGTATAGAGTTGGAGGTTCTACTGGCTGTCCGTATAGAGTTGGAGGTTCTACTGGCTGTCCGTATAGAGTTGGTGTCTCGACTGGCTGTCCGTATAAAGTAGGTGTCTCGACTGGCTGTCCATATAAAGTAGGTGTCTTTTGTGCTGAAAAACTACCTTTGGTTGCAGTTAAAGGCTGATCATCACTATCTGATTCGGTATCAATGGTATCTGGACTAACAATAGTTTTTACTTGCAGCTCTTCCTTTTTCTCACTATAAATCGGCTTGATATTTTCATCCTCTGTAGATTCATCTGGAGAATATTCTGCTGCCGAATCGTCAGAGAGTGAACCTGAATCTGTCGATGAAAAATCACTTTCAAACGATTCGTCTTCTGGCTCCATTGGAAGCACCGTTGGTTCAATAATAACTTGCGGTTGCTTTAATATTGACGTTGGTGTAAAATCCCCTTCTTCAGCTCTTGTAACTGAAGATCGAATATTATTTGACGGTTCCTCTGGTTCAAAAGTTATGGTAGTGATCAAATCCTCTTCTCTATCCAGAAACGTTACGGATTTTGCTGTGTGCAGTGATCTGGATGAAGCCTGCATTTCTTCTTTCATGTGTATATTTGTGGATATGTTGAGGTCGTCAGTTGGTTCCGGGTACTGAGTCTCTATCCCTAGATTCTGCTCCATGTTGAGTAAATCCTCCAGCAAGGAGGATATATTATCAGTCATTTCTATTAGGAAGACTTTTTTTTCGCTTTCTGTTGGTGGCTGTAAGCGGCAACTTGCCATCGTTGGCAATGAAAAAATACCTGCCTGGATAATAATTAATCCGCCGGTATATTATTAGTGTTGTTGTGATTTATCCACTCATGCGCACAGCACAATCAAATCATTTATTATCATCTGATTATAATCTGATTGGATAATCTCTAGCTACATGTTCCTTCACTTGCTGAATACTAACTTCGTTGCGGTGGAATATTCCCGCTGCTAAGGCTGCTTCCACACCAGTTTCATTAAACACTTGGGTAAAGTGTTCAGGCCTGCCAGCACCGCTACTAGCGATAACAGGTATTTGAACCGCTTTTTTCACCATATTGATTAGTTCAATATCATATCCATTATTTGTACCGTCGTGATCCATGCAGTTCAAGAGAATCTCTCCAGCACCAAGCAACTCGCAAATAGAAGTCAACTGAACCACATCTACATCTCTTGCTTCTCTTCCGCCTTTAACAGTACACTGGTACCAACTACATTAATTTGAATTACCAGTATTCTTCGCCGTTAGGACCTTTCTTTGCAGGTTTAATAGTTGTATGATTGTTAGGCTCTTTAACATACACTCGTTTCGGGTCAACAGATATTACAACTGCTTGGGCACCGTATTTTTGTGAAATATCAGAAATAGTGTTGCTGCCTTTGTTTCCTTTCAGATAATCTTCGACAATATATACCGCATCGCTACCAATTGACACCTTGTCGGCTCCAGACCTAAAGTACTCACCAGCAACATCAAGTGCTGATACTACTGTACCATCTGGCTGCTGAATTGATCTGATACCTCCTCCAATGGTCAATGGTACAAAAACGCTTTCTGAAGTTTGTTTTAGTACTTCCAACATTGGAGTGTCTTCTAATGGACAGTCTCTAAATGAAGTAATATTCAAAAATGTGACTTCATCAGCACCTTCGAGGAAATACCTCTTTGCCAACTCAACAGGCTTGCCAAGATTTCTAACATTGCCATCCTGTTTGACGTCGTATTGATCTCCTTTGGTAACAACCAAATCCCCCTGCTCATTAGAACGCACATCCAAACAGGCAATGATTCTTTTCGTTAGTCCATCTTTTGGTGGGTTAAATGGTATTGTTTGAGCAGTAGGTTCATGAAGAGGAGCTTCAATAAACTTTTTAATCAGCTCAATACCCGCTCTTCCACTCTTTTCAGGGTGAAACTGAGTCGCGAAAACATTGCCTACATTAAAACAATAAAGTACCTCTACAGACACTGGAAATAAAGGTTTCATCGCCATATGTAGTCAATGACAAACACCAATCTTGTAATTCCATATCAGTGATAGTGGCTGCAAACGAGTGAACAAAGTAAAACCTGTTATCACCGAGTATATCCGATTTCTTTACATTAGTAGTTTGATTCCATCCAATATGCGGTACCGCTTTAGTCTTTTTGAATTTCTTTACGTACCCATTAATGATTCCCAATCCAGGTTCATCAGATTCATCAGAACCATTAAACAAGACTTGCATACCAACACAAATCCCCATAAACGGTCTATTCGCTTTGATGTACTTTATCAATTCATCCTTTAGTCCCAGTTCTTGCAGTCTCTTCATTGCGTTGCCGAATGCACCAACACCAGGGAAAATAATCTTGTCTGCTTTGGCGAAATCGGACGGATGAGTAATGTACTTTAGGTCGTAGCCTGTTTGTTTGATTGCATTTATGACTGACCGTACGTTTCCGGTTCCATAATCTAGTAAATATAGTTGCATTTTTTTTAATGAAAAATCGGAAAAATGGTGGTGATTTAATCTCTGATGGCTGATGATTATTTTTCAAATTTTATGGTAGTTTGGTTATTGGAATCATTGGAAAGCGGTAATGGTGAGTTGAATGCGGTTTTTATAAGTGAGCGTTGTGTTGGATCAGAGTTATTTGAGAAGGTACAAGTGTTGGAGTTATTTGAGAAGGTACAAGTGTTGTGTTGGATCAGAGTTACTTGAGAAGGTACAAGTGTTGGATCAGAGTTATTTGAGAAGGTACAAGTGTTGTGTTAGAGTTACTTGAGAAGGTACAAGTGTTGTGTTAGAGTTACTTGAGAAGGTACAAGTGTTGGATCAGAGTTACTTGAGAAGGTGTACAATAGTTCAAATTCAAACAATACTGTAATCTTAACGAGACCTTTTGGGAACATGATTGATTTGAGTCAATCGATTCTCAAGAACATAACAATTGATTTAAGTCAATCGATTCTCAAATTCTTTTCAAGATGGTCTCTGAACCAATGTGCATCCAGCTGTCTTTGAAAAGGGCACTGATGATAGTGCTGTCAATCTCCTTGGTCTTTGGAGTCATACTTGGAAAGCTTCACGTGGCCCTCTCCAACTTTTATGGACTATCAAGTGTATGGAACGAATCCATAGCCCATATCAGAATCTTTGGATTGTTTAAATTAGCAGGTGTTGTTGTGGCTAATTCACTATATCTGATTTTGCTCTTTTATGGAGAAACTGTCAATGCCACCAGAATCACAGTGGATATTACGGCAGACGCTTTCCTGCTCTATTCTCTCTGGATATTCTGTAAATTCCTTGAATCAAAGACTTGTCCTTGCTAATAAAGTGAATCAAAGACTTGTCCTGGCTAATAAGTGACTTTAACAGACAAAAATCTGTTTGGAAATCGAACAAGAAGTGATCCCGAATTGGTAATGAAAATATGCATTCATCCATCCTCTTTTTCCCGACTCAAAGGAATCAAAGGGTGTGAAAATTCTCCACAAAAATGCCACAAGAAGAACCAAAATGTTTCGGAGGACTATCACTAAAGAATGGTCTGCTAATCATCATGGGACTCGGAATATTACTTTCAGTATCCGCTACATTTACCGGACAAGTAATCTCTGGTCCAATTTCCATTCTACTCAACATTTACGGAATTTATGGTGTGTGGAATGAATTAGCTCAGCATATCAAAATATTCGGGATGGTGAAATTGGTCTGGTTGGTTATTTCTAACCTTCTTGACTTTGTTTTCTATGCCCAGCATGGATTCTACTTTCCAATGTTTACCGTTCAGGTTTTCAATGACTTTATCGATGGTGTGAACCTGTATGCTTTGTGGGTGTTTTACCAATACGTACAAAGCAAGACTTCAATAGTTTGAATATATTTCTTGAATCTCTTTTGTTTCCTGCTTTATTGAGTGCTTTCAAATATTAGTTTGGTTAATCTATAATCTCAAATACTCTGCATCAAAACAATGGGAATCAAATGCTGTCGATCGCCAGTAGCATAGTCTAAAAATACTATAGAGTCGATAACCATAAACAAGACATCAATCAATCTCATAATTACAGATCGCGGTATGATTATTTTTGTCTATTTACGCGAATGTCAGGCCCAAAAATTCTAGGACAGTTGGACTTGAAAACAGTACTACTAGTAGTAATAGCATTTGGCGTCATTATTGCGATCGTTGGAATATTCACTGGTTCGCTTATTTTAGGTTTAATTTCGTTGTTGGTAAACTTGTACGGGATCTATGGAATCTGGTATGAACTCGCTCTTCATGTAAAGATATTTGGCATAATCAAGCTTATTGCTTTGATCGTGGTTAATATTGTTGATATTGTCTTTTTTGTTCAGTATGGAGCTACTGGTGGTATGGTGGCTATTCTCATATTGAACGATATTTTTGATTGTTTGATATTGTACGGAATATACATTTTTTACAAGCATATCAGCGGAAGAGGAAAGACCGTCTCGGTTTAATAAAACTGATTATTAACGATGCTCATGTGTTTGATCAAGTAAATTGGCTTTTGTTGGCGTCCACGCGACAAAATATTGAATCGATTGCGAATAACTGTAAATTGATACTTGATCCTGCAACATATTGGTCATTTCAATTTTTTCTGTGGCTTGTGGTCTGGATATTCTGAGTCCTTGTGGATAAACCTCCCTGCTTGATTTACACATCCTACATACAATCCAGACAGCAAAAGTACCCTCTCTTTGCATTTAAATGATGATCTGTGCGAGTTTAACCAGACTGTAAAAAGCAGATCTAAGACGGCTATAGTAATTGGAATATATTCCAATATATGCTGCATAATTGAAACATGGTCTGATATTACTGGAGGTCTACGTGTCTGTAACAAATGTAAACTTTGAGCCAAAAATTTAATCTAATCGGAAAGTTTTTCTGTGAATGCAAAAAGTAGCCAATAAGATGTAATCAAAATTATCAAAAGCAAACGTGACCAGTCAGCTGGATTATGCAATCACCATATTTACACCTCGTGTCATAAATATTTTCGTCCTAAAACACCAATGTTAGGGCCAAGAATCTGTGGAAGGTTCGAATTAAAAACTGTACTCTTGGTAGTGATCGCACTTGGAGTCATCATTTCCATATACGGGATAGTTACAGGCGGACTTGCTGTAGGGCTGATTTCCTTGTTAGTGAACTTGTACGGAATCTACGGGATTTGGTATGAACTCGCTCTTCATGTAAAGATATTCGGAATCCTCAAGCTTATTGCTTTCATTGTTGTGAACGTGCTTGATATCATCTCTTTCCAAAACGGAGTTGCCACGAATGCGCTCATCTTTTTGGTGGTAAATGACATTCTTGATTTGTTGTTATTGTATGGAATCTGGCTGTTTTACAGGCATATCAGCGGAAGATTTTTTAAATAAATGCTATTTTAAAATTGAGTTTTGATTCTACAGTAAGGCTACTACATTGTTTTAATTGCAACAGTTCAGTTGCCGATATGCTTAAACTGACGAATGAGCCCAAAATTCATTCCTAATATGTTATTGGTAGGCTAAATTATAATTTAATTTGATGTCGGTTAAACATTTCATTAACTTTGCCGGTACTAATTATTCGGATAACTGGCAGAGAAAGTTCCATAATTGTTTTTTGTATCCGCTAAGCATTTTTAAATTTATATGGGATGATCTTTACCGTATGCCAATGAATATGAATCCTAAGCTAAACAATTGTGACCATTCCAATTCTTAAAAAAATACAAGCCGCATGACAGTCCGGCACTCAATGGAAGCCTCCAGAGGCATGAAATGGCGCAAAAGGACTTTTTTTTTCATTGTCACAACTGCCAAAAGCTCACCAAATTAAAAAAGGATGAACAAAAGACTGGCAAAAAATACATTTTCTTTTTTGCAAATAGTTTCTTACACAATGTGATACCATTTCACTGATGCTTGTCGGCCCGAGCGTTAACCTATTTTGGAGTTAGCGGGATTTAAAAACCGCTTTGTCATTTCCGCGTCTCGTGTAATAAGCGGGAAAGGCAATTTTAAGAAAACTCTATGGATATTAATGACTTTGACTATCGCTTCTGCATATGTGTAGCTTTGAACAAACACTTTCTAGTCCACCTGTTTCCAATTATATTGAGCATTTTTTCATGTAAAAAATTGAACTCTTAATTTCACATTTTTTCTATTTCGAGTTACCACTTTTTTAGTAGATTTCCGAAGAATTATCGGATTAACTCGATGGAATATCAATTTCGAATACGACAACAGCCTGAATACGGTAGGGAAGCTGGACTTACTAAACCGTACGTTAAAAGCCATATGTACACTTTGCTTAATGTAGAAACCCGATGCTAGTGCTGGAACTATGCTTCAATACTCGGAAATCCAGGGAACAGGTAGATATTTCTTATGCAGTTGGAAGCTCTGAGTTTCGTGTGTAATATCGTCTTGGTGGGCGAAGAAGAAGAAATTACCCAAACATTGATAGGGAGCGTACGAGCACATAAAAAGTACAGAGAGAACCTATTTGGCAATACTACAGTACATGGATACGTCTTTAAAGACCCTGAAGATGGCTTACCAAAGATATTCTTTATCTTTAACAACCTATTTATAAACACGCCTGGAAACTACAAGTTTTGGTGTCAGCTAGTCGATTTCAGCAGCTCTGAGATCAAGCTGCAGACCCTAGAAACAGATATTTTCAAGATTCACAAGTTGTATGAGTACGTGAAAGGTGATACCAACAGCATGCTAGCCAAGAGTTTCAAGTCTCAAATGAAAAATCGAAACAAGAGAAGCTGGTAAATAATAATATAATCTATTTTTGAAGTATTACCCGGATATTTTGTTTGCCAAGCCACAACAACAAAAAACTTTGCCTTGAAAACTCTTATGGATTTCTCAAGTTCAAGATAAAGATGGGCCGCAGGTGTAAAGTAGGCGGAATTTGGTGCGAAGCTTTAAATTCATTGAATGAAACGGGTCAACCTTTTTTTATTGCAAAATATTTTCACTCTGGGAACGCTTCAAAAGGGTTACAACAATCCACTTATTTTTGGAATCTCTGCCCTTTTATCTAAATGTCGTTTACGAATCTGAATACAACTATTTTAGCGCTACGTACCCACATTGCGAGTCCGAATCATCTACTAATTGCATCTCTGTTGTAGACTGAGAATACAAGCGACAGTGGTTCTGATCATCAAAAGCAAAACAATTACAATCTGGATTAACAAGGAATACTTTTTGCTATCGCACAATAGTGTTGACACTCAGTAAACGAATATGCATCTATTATGGAATTGGAGTTTGTGAAATGGCAATTGTTTGCTGTTAGGGCTCCATCTATTCCTTGCCAATTCAAATTGCTGCTGAAAAGTGCCATTGAGACAATAGGTAAAACCAGGGAGTGGATTAGATAAAACGCGTTCATTTCAGATCCGAGCACTTGTGAGAGCTTTTAGATTGTTGTTATTACTCTCCGAGATTGTGAAGCCTCTTTTAAATTGTATCTCAGCACTTTATGAAACCCCCATTTCACCATTGCAATCACATCTGTCGCTAAATGAGATTGCGATTCACTAAAGTGAACTGTCTAACATGCTCGATCCATTCGCACCAACGTTCCGCTCGATATTCGAGTGTCCCCTCTGATATAAAGTTCCATGTTGAAATTATTGTACTCACTTTTTCCTTTTTTCAAAAAAGCAAAAAATGATTAGACATGTGTTGTTTCAAAAGGACAGCTTACCGCTGCTATCGACAATGGATCATGAAAAGAATCCGCACTTGCAGGAATATATAAATATGGAAAAGCAAATCCTGCAAAAAGTAAAGTCTTCAGTCACTGTGAAATCAGAGTACAATTTCCATATTTTCAAGATATCTGGTACTGTTGAGCTAACAAGGCTTTACAATCTTGGCGCTGACTGATCACTCGTATCCGCAGTCACTAGCGTTTGATTTCCTGCAGCAGATATACAATGTATATTTCGTTAATGTTAGGAATATGCATCTTCAGGGATCAAAATCACTTCAAGACCATATTGCCTAATGAAACTAGAACCTACCATTCAATCTCTTAAACAAAAGTACAACCAACCAAAGAAATACACTGCACACGAAATTAATATCCCCAAAATGGAATTGTACGAGTTGATCCCTCAAAAGAAATTGATTATACCAAAGATGCCAGCAAACTGGTCAACGAGATTGCTCTTCCTTTTGTGTTTATTACTGTTTTATATTGATTTCACATTATGTTTAAATCTGGCGATTGCAGCTTACAGAATTATTAGATACAACCAGCACAAGCTTCCAGGATTTCAAATTATACTAGAAAACCCATTAATTTTCATGCTTGGGATACTGTCTCCATTCTACATTTACCTGGTAATTATATCTAACCTAGGCGATAATCTATGTCCAAAAAAAGATACTAAGCAAGAATTTGAAATTGGTGAATATGATGCATAATAATCTCGTGATACTGCAGATACTGATTGTTTTGTTGGTGCCTAAACCAGGTTATCACAGGGAAAATGAAGGAACCGCTTTAATGCGACTTGCTAGTTTATTTGATTCCTTCTCTATTCCATTACCGCTCCTGGTATTCAAATTCATCCATGTGCAGTATGTACTCTGGAACAATACTCTAAAAAAGACAATAAAGACTAATTAGCATAGTCTGCTTTACAATTTTCTCTATATGGATTAAAAGACCAAGCTTCCAAGCAACACTCATTAAAGGCTGCATCATGTATTGCGAATCCCATGGATCAAGTTTTGACTTGCTGGATGGATGTTAGGATGATTATGCGGAAAAACTACTTTCGCGTCATTGTTTTCGAGCTAAAAAATTATCTTTTTGACATGAGTGGAAAGGTTGCGATTGCTGTTGCTAGAGGGGACGGAATAGGTAATCGATATTGACAAAGGCCCTGAAATTATGAATGCAACTCTTAAAATCTTGCAAGCTGCTAGAGTTCCTATTGAACCTAAATTCGTCGATATGGGCAAAGAGTTTTATCTCAAAGTAATATAATCTAATGCAGGGTTACTCTACAGGTATGACTCCAGAAGCCAAAGAAACCGTCGAATCTACACGTATTTTGTTCAAAGGACCTATGGAAACGTAGTATATACTAATATAGACCTAAAGGATCAGGCGTGAAATCAATCAATGTTACAGCTAGAAAGGTATGGTCTACATTTGCAAACAAAAGAGTCTTTCAAACTCTTCCAGGTGTAGAAACAGTCTTTTCCATGGCCAATATTCCAATCGATTTAACTCTGTTCAGAGAAAACATTGAAGATACCTATGGTGGTATTGAGCATTTCCAATCTCATGATGTCGCGCAATGCAGAAGACTGATTACGAGAACAGGAAGCGAGCAAGTCCATCGGGCTGCATTTAATTTTGCAGTCAAGGTAACATATACTAATGTAGAACAATCACAAGCGTGTAACTTGCTGCCACAAAGCAAACATCATGAAGCTAACTGACGGATTGTTTTTAGAAACATTTTATGCAGTAGCGAAAGAGTATCCACAAATCAAAGCCGATGATATTATAGTTGACGATTTAGCAATGAAACTAGTATCTAGACCAGACTTGTTTGATGTTATTGTTCTTCCAAATTTGCAAGGAGATATCATGTCTGATTTATGTGCTGGGTTAGTTGGTGGATTAGGAATGGCACCATCGGCCAATATTGGAGATGATATTTGTATATTTGAAGCTGTACACGGAACAGCACCCGATATTGCTGGAAAAGGTGTCGCAAACCCAACTGCATTACTTTTATCTTCCTTGATGATGCTTCGTCATTTGGGTTTCCATGAAAAGTCTGAACATATCTTTACTGGATTAAAGAACGCACTCATGGCTGGCATTCGTACGGGAGATGTAAATACCACTAATTTAGCTATCTCAAAAAGCAAAGTTGAAGCCGGTTTCAACAGACGGATTTGCAGACGGAATCATTAAAAACTTGCCACCACAAGCAACACAAGAGCTGTTTAATTTCAAATTGGATTTCAAACCAAAGAATGCAACTAAGCCATTGCAAAACGAAATGATGGTTTCCCCAGCCCCAAAGTCAAAGAAATCTGTTGGTATGGATATCTTTATCGACACTGACTTGCTCCCAAAAGCACTGGCTTCTGTCCTAGAACCATTTGCAAAACAATCTGGCTTGGATCTAGTTATGATTTCAAACAGAGGTACTCAAGTATGGCCGACCGGTTCTGTCTTTACCCAAGTTGTAAACCATTACAGATGCAGATTCCAAAGTAAAGAAGAAAAGCAAATTGAAGAATCTGTTTTATTGGATCTTTCTAGTCAGATTGCTAAAAAACTTCGTGTATGCTCTTTGGAAATGTTGCCTGTTATCGATGGATTGAAAAAGTTTAGTTTGGCTCAAGGACAATAAAATTGCTTATAGCTCAACTCGCTCATTTGCCATTCTCTACAAACTATAGAGTAAGTGATTTAAGTTGAACATGTTTATTACGATCAAAACATTTTCTTTTATACTTGACACAGAAATTGATTACCACACACAAGTAATTTAGCACCACCAGATTTGTGGTTA
>JADIIY010000123.1:0-24909 GCA_027604245.1 Boothiomyces sp. JEL0838 | reverse complement strand
ACAACTCGGATGAATAGTGGGTTCAAGTCGTCATTTAGAGAGTAGCCAGGTTGATTGAGAATATCGGTTAGTGGAAGACCAGGACGAATTGCCTCTCCTCCTTCAGTAGTGGAAAGTGTGAGTTGATTGGGATCGTATGTATCAAGCTGGTTCTTGAGCTCCTTTTTGCAAGCCTTGAGAAAGTCGTATACATCTGTACACCCATCTGTAGAAACTTCAGCTGGGTAGTTGTTTCCTAATTTCACCCACAGTTCAGATGCCATTTTTTAAAAAAAATTTTCAAAATGAAATTAAAATTGGATTTGCCAATGCAGATATTGATGACATGTGATTTGAAAAGATAATAGGTCTTACTAATGCTTGAAACACCACTGGCAAATTATCTGTAATCTCTCGTGCTAGATATCTCTTACTTAAATACACCATATACTAATTACAGTGGGAGAGAATAGTATTTTAAACAAGGGTTCAGCAATAAAGTGATCCATGCTTAGTGATGTATTCCTGGAATTACATTTTAATGTTCAGATAATTGATCATCTTGAAAGATTATCCCGAGATATTTATGTGGTCCTTTCCAGAGTTTCTTTAACACTAGATACTTTCTAGTATTTCATTTATTTTAAACCTTAGCAAAGTCTATTAAAAGTAATTGATGAGCATCCGTATAGTTTCGGTTGATGGGTAAAAGTTGGCTTGTAGTTGTAGTCTATTCAGAATTATTTGACAAAGACCTGTTTAACCAAGAACATATCATATACCATCAGAATCGAATTAACTTTGCAGAGCGTACTTTACTAAATGGTCTATCTATGCACTGTAGCCATAGCCTCCAAGTATTACTATTCACTCTGTACGCGATTTCACTAACTTTTCCGTGCATTTTCTAACTTTATCAATCGTCAATTATCCAAGATAGTTTCTTTGACTGGTTGTCTGACAGAAACTCGCCTGTTTGATTAAACATGCGATCTTGTACCTCAATCACAACCAGTTCATTTTCGTAATATAATTTTGTCAACTAATCAGTAGTTTGAGAAATATAAAAGGTTCTCCTTGAGGTGAAATAATTGCACTCCAAAGACTTGCAGGGCTAAATCTAAAGATTCAATGACTATTCCGGATGAGTTATTCAATATTGCAATTCATGTTCCAACAATGGCAATTCTTACATTAAATGTACCAAATCAAGTTAATTGATAATTGTGTGATAAAGAAACGTGTGACCAATCTTGGCAAGGTCCTCCAATAGTATAGCCTAAATTGCATGGATATCGTGTCCTGTTTGTGTAACCTCAAAAACATTATTTCGCCTCATCTGATTATCAAATTGAGGTACTCACTCGCAAAATATCAATCAAATCATCTGGAAAGCAAAGCGACTGAAAAAGTATTGTATTTTTTCAGTTTCCCTTTTTTATTAATTTTTGGGGGGGTGGTAGCCTAAAATGGGAAAAGGTAGCAAAAAATTACTCAGAACCTCAATTGAATATTTATAGTCTTTTAACTGTACTCCTAACACTGTAGAATACTAGATATGACGGATATACATGTTGACGCCCACTTTATCGCAATAATTGCCGAATTGTTAGTTGCAATCCTCAACATCATTGTTACAGGATTTTACTATTGGAAGCGGCAGCTTACCGTTATTAGCTACTGCCATATTCTGTTTGGCGTAGTGCTGCTTTTCAATCAAATTGTGACAACCGGGATATTGTTTAACGGCAACACAACAACGTGGTGCCTTGTGTGGTATCTCCAAGTAAACTAAACTAACATAGGGGACATCAAAAAATTTTGCTGAAGCGAGCTTGGATTGGATATTTACCATAAGGGTGTATTACATTGAAAAGAAAAAGTGGGTAAAGTACACTTGGATCGCACTTTTTGTTTTGTTGGACGCACTTCCTAGAATCTTTGGGCAGTTCTTTTACACCACCAGTATTAAACCTTCCGGGATATGCGTATTGCATACTTCAAAATTCGAGAGTCTGGTCAAAACAACGCTTGATACGCTATATATTGGAATCGTCGCTGTGTACTTTACATTTAAAATCTTCAAGCTGATTCAGCCAGCAAATGGAGGTATCGGAGTTCAGAGTTTGGAATCACTAACTGTTACATCGGTGGCATTCGCAATTGCACTCTGTTTGATTCGAACAGTTATTGGAATCCCATTCATCCTTGACATTTGGCCAGCAATCACACCATATTTGATTCCATTGGAAATGATTCTACTTCCACCAATCTGCTTCCTTAGTATAGCCTATGGAAGCAAACTGCGAGTCAACATTGTTTCCCGCTCTTCCACAAGAAGCATGGAAATGAAAAGCTTTAGATCAAACATGCCTTCATCATATGTAGAACCACAATCTCCATATGTAGCTCATCCAAGAGAAAGCGCTAGGTCTTTTAATAATTTCGTCAGTATCCAAACGGATGAATCTACCTATCCATCGTATTCTTCTCAGCAAACTATACAATTCGTTCCCTACGATGGTGAGCCACAACTGGTAAATAGCCAGCATTCAATTCCACCAGTTCCCAAAAGGTCAAATTCACTGCCACAATATTTCTAGTACTTTCTGTTAAATAAAATGACCTGTATCCAATTTTCTGAGTTACATTTCGTTGATTCAGGTCGTTCAAACCCAAACGCGTTTTCCAAAGAGTGCAAGTTTTAAAACTATAAGCTTATTGATGCTGTACTACTTTTACTAAGCCATGAAGGATTTTATGGTCGCTTAACGTATTTCGGGGGAATTTTTAATCCGCATCACATTTGGACACAGCAATCACAGCAAACTAATGGATGCGGGCAATTAAAAAAGTGGTTGCAAAAAAGAAAACTAATGCGAATCAACAAACTCTAATCAAGAATTTATTCAAAAAAAGTTCAAACGCCATTGCTGACGTTACTTTTTACACCTTTGGTAGCCATGCTAGCATTGGCAGAGTTCTTGTTGCTTTCCAGCACACTGGTCAGCAAGTTGAGCACAGCAAACTCGAGCTTGAGTTTGATGGAATACAATGCAACTTTGAGGTAGATTTGGTATTCGTACAGATTGACATATTCAACGAGAATCATAATTACATCCAAAAAAATTACTGCCCCTTGGACGTAGACAGTGTGGAAAATCACTTTTTTCACTTCCTTGCTGTTTGCCATAGACATCGCATCTTTGATGTGGTACAAGTAAATAGCACCAAGAATAGTCTCTTGGCAAAAGAACACGGTGATTTGGATACTTTCATAGATGTAGTAGCTGTAGTTCCAAGTTTGGGTTCCAATCAAGTTTGATCCAAAAGTAAGAACGGTGGTTGGAAAGTGAAAGATCACAAAGTTGACTATAATCATGTACTTGCACATTCGTACAATGCTTTGGTTGCGACACACAAGGTGCAGACGAGAGTACATTACAACAGAAAAGCCAGTGACCATAGAGTACCATCCTATTGTAAGGATCACCAGGGGAATGTACAGATTGGTCGTAACCTTTTCAGTCAGGATAATAAAGCCAACAGCAAAGAGGAATGTTCCGACAGTAGCAGTAACCAGGGATTTAAAGTACAAAGAGTTCCAGACTTTGAAACGCGAAAAGATCATCAATAGCAACTCCAAAGAATTGTAGATTGAAAGAACTGTAGCACCAATTTCAAAGACAAACGCAGTAGACATATCGGTTTCATTCATATTTTGCTGCTATTTATATTTAATTAACAATGAGTACAATAGTGGATGATACGTCAGCCTAAAGAATCCAGATCATTCAATCCATAAGCATTTTGAATAATCATTTTCCTCGAAATCCTTTAGCTTTACAGTGGACATCTCAAAGCAACTTTTCCTTCTCCATTTTGGACACTTTTTTCAGTTTAAAATTAGCTATGTCATTTGTGTAGATTTTGTCGATGTCATCCAATTTTCAATTTTTGAATGGGATGCCAGGATTAAACTGAATATCGTTAGATGCCCAACTATTATATTCAGGAACGCGACTTGAATATATTTTAATAACCAAGCAAAATTATATAAAACATGCAAATAGTATCACCGGTGAATGATGATTTAAAGCACACTTAATACTAGGTCTTGCTTTTATAGTGTCTACATCCCATAATATACCTTACCAGGTCACCTAAGCTCATTCTTTTGTACAGCAATTTTAGTCTTGTGATTAACCAAATCCAATATTTCAAAAACGATTTTTATAATACTATTCACTCCAACAGCTATATTGAGGAATTTGACGGAGATGAACACCGTGACAAATTATTCTCCATTTTTGGCAACCATTGTTCTTTACGCGTAATTGCCCGAGTGTGCTAGATCATCTATCAGGAGTAATCCACTATCAACAAGTTAAAGATAATGTGACCAAATCGCTATTATTACATTTGTACAATTATTTGTTCTAGAAAGTGAGTGAATATCAAAAGGTGTTGGCGCTCAAAATGCGTCCCAAGACAATCTCTTATCAAACCACAAGCTACAATCCCACTAACAGAAATAATTTTAGGTCTGGCAAATTTATAATCTAAACCAATAAGCAAAGCCATTTATTTAGTAGCCAAATAATTCAAAATGATGAAAAGGATTATATAATCGTTCTGTCGCACAATTTGTGACAGAAGCAAGGAATATACACCGGTAGACTTATTAGAATTGTAATCTGACCCATCGCACATACTGACCAGATGCCTCAAACCCACCAGCAGTCATTGCTTTAGAGCTTGCTATGTTGTCGTCTTTAATATAACAATAAGCAAAGAATTCTGTTTTATCTCTAAAGAATTCATAATGCCGATTCAGTACCGCATTCACACATTTCTTTGCTAATCCTTGTCCTCTATGTGATTCTACGGTTCCCATTAGTCCAATTGATAAATCTGAATGTGTGAGGCACCAGGAAACAGGAGTATCATTACAGTACACAACGCAAGTAAAATGATTAAATTTTACAGCAAGCATTTCAATGTACTCTTTGGGATAGTTTATCGTGGAATGCGCCATGACATACTCGACAATTTCGAACGTTAATGTTCTCATTTCATATCTATCCTGTCCATTCTGCCACGATATATCAGTGATTTTTGGGATTTTGGTACATACATACAATTGATGGAGATCGCCTTTGAATGTAACGTTGCGCAGCTTTGAAACAAACTGGTCCGGGACGGCTGCAATCATAATTGACTTGTACTGTTCCAGTTTTGCAAGAATTGCTTCCGCATCCAAATCTGACAGTCCAACACATGCCATATACCCAGAGATCAGTAATGAAATATCATCATAGTAAATCAATTCTTGATTCGTCAGTAAGCTCCCGAGTATCGTTCCTGAAATATTTGGTTTGGATTTTGTGCAATACTGCAAAAGGTTCATCAAAAAAATGTAAAATCACATGACACAGGAAATGGACAAAATTGATATTAAACAATACTTTTTAAACTGCAGCTTCAAATTGGATCGAGTGACCAGAGAGCTCAACTACTTCCAAATAGTCGCGCTCAGTAATAATTTCGTGGCTTTTAACAAACCGAATAATTCTTTGAACTTCATCCTTCAAGAAATCCTTGGTCGGTAGCAGCCTAATCAAGTGCAAAAAGACTTGCTTGGTAAAGCGCACTTGGTCTTCAATCAATCTATCTTAGAATCATTTACCCTCTAATGTGATCCAGAATGATTGATTCTGCTGGTGTTACATCCCGTTTCACACCGTTCAGCACCACTACTTTGTTGATCAGTTCATTGAACCATGGATGTGATTCAATCAGTTTCTTGCGGGCTGCATTAGTACCAGTTACCTTCTCGTTTTTCTTCATAGGCTTTCTGTCTCATTGTATTCAAATCATCCAAGCATTGCGCTTTTTTGGACAAATCAAACGCACGAACCTTACGCTGAAAGTTTTGTTTTCGATCATGGTCCAATCGATCTAAATCTTCTGACAGTCTGTAATTTAATCTGTTTCTTTGCTCATAGAAATCATCTCTGGTTGAAAAGAATTTGTCTGTTGTCTCGCTAGTATGATCTTCTCTTCTAATGCCAAGAGCTGATTCTATCTGCTTGCTGCTATATTTTATTCTTCCACTGGCCGAATCTGGCGGAGACGATTGCTTACTCTTTAAGGAATACTTTTTTTTTGGCTTGGGAGCATGTTCTGGCTCATCTGGCTTTTGCGAAGATATAAACTTGCTGTATACATTGAGGAAATATGTCTTTTTATCCTCGTCAATTTCTAGGTGATTCCAATCAACTACAATCAGCTAAAAGTACTCTTCTTGTCGTTTGTTGATACTGCTTGGATGGTATCATATACATGCTCCCTTTCATCCTTCTCACAAACTTCTGTAAATGGAATTCCAAATTTCACTGAACCTATTCTTGTGTTGGATTTGGTCAATTTATCTTTAATATACCGAAAGCCATTTGAGCTAAGCTTTGGCACTTCTCTAAACTTCATTTTCATTTTCGCTTGTTGTTTCTTTTGCTGGGTAGCCTCCTTTTGTGCTTCAGATTCGAATTTTCTGGTCTTGTCGGTACCAGTATCTATCTGTAATGTTTCATACAGTAGATTTTCTGCATCAAGAGTAGGATCGCCTTTATTAACTACGGTTACCTAGTGTACGGTAAAGCTCTTTGGGATCAGAGAGGAATCCTCTGGTATAAACGGCTTCCATTCGCTTCTTCTTCATCGCCAACAAGGCCTTGGTATCCAGTACACTGTATTTTTGCTCTGACCTGCATATCACTTTTTTTGCCTCATATTGCTGCAGTCTATTGATGGATTGCTCCATTATCATTTGTTTTAGGTCATTGGGCAGATTGGATAAATCAATCTTGTCTGGCTTAAAGAAATTTGTATTTAGCAAGTGGGTATATCGTCCAGTGTAAGCTGGTGCTCTGCTAACCTCTGTCATGATTTGAAAAGTTGTGAATGACGTGAACCCGATTCCG
Source organism: Boothiomyces sp. JEL0838 (assembly GCA_027604245.1). NCBI lineage: Eukaryota > Fungi > Chytridiomycota > Chytridiomycetes > Rhizophydiales > Terramycetaceae > Boothiomyces > Boothiomyces sp. JEL0838. Next base: position 17,947 of record JADIIY010000123.1, on the reverse strand, counting down.
TCGTGTATTATATCTAGCATAACAAGACAATTAAATCTTTTTTTAAAAGAGTACTCCATCGTCTCAGCCAAATGCAACACTCCCACTCTGGCGCTATTAACTGCGCATCACAATTCGTGCTGTATCTCATTTATATCTGGTGCAGTACAAAAGTGTCGGACAGCTGAAACCAAAACCCTATGAGTACTCCATCATCTCAGCCGAAATCCAACCCATTACAGTTCTACAGCCGAAATCCAAACCATCGCTCTTCTGAGAGTTGAGCAAAACCAACTTTTCTGGATGATTCATTTTTACTATACGAGCTGATGATTTGTATCCAGCTAATTGACATATGATTTTGAATTTAGTAATTCTTTGAATTAATCATCTCAAGAGACAAAAAATTTGTCTCACAAAACTCAAACCTCATGAAAAATCACCAGCTAAATTGGAATAACTAAAACCCCAACTAGTGCCCCAGAAATCCTCTTGTTTCATGTATTCTATGTTTAAAGTTGATTGGTGTGGGGTAACCCCACAGGTGGCTGTTAGTCACGTGAATTCAAAGCGCCCGGAAAAAACGAGCACGCAATTTCAATGAGATATGAGCTCAACTTACCTATCCAATCACCCCCACCTATAAAAGGGCGAAAAGAAAAAAATAATGGACCAGTTCAACAGCACTGAACCCTTTGTAAAACTAGAAGCAGAGCAAACAGAGGGTAAACTACAATCAGAAAAGCCGACCAAGGAAAAGAAAACAAAATCAGAAAAGAAACCCAAGCGACCTAAACTACAGCCAATAATAACAACTGAAATCATGACTCAAAGAAAACAGTGTCCTTCATGTCCGCTATCCTTCATACGAACCGAACACTTGGTGCGACATTCCTATGTCCACTCTGGCATAAAGCCATTTCAATGCTCTATTTGCAACAGAGGATTTTCAAGACTAGACGCTCTGCAAAGACACTCAAAGACACATTCCACTCCTGTGAAACAGCAAAAGAGGCCGCTGTCTCCTAAAATTACCCCAGAATTAATTGACAGCAAGATACCTCTTTCTCCAGAAGTTGAGGGGATTCTAGAGTGCGCCAGCAGCCTTGTGAAAATGGCGTCAAGGAAAACCATCGCTATCGAGAATTTGATTAATTGAATTTTTAATGTAATTAAAGAACCATGAATTTTTTTAGACTTGTTTATTCCTCTTCTACAGAGTCCAAGTTGAACGCCATCTTTGGTGTGATGGAAAGCTTCCTCTCTGACTGGTATTTCTTTTCCACTGCCGACAATACAGTGTTGGGTATCTTTTGCTCAATCTCTTCTGGATTAGAAGATGGATTCGATTTCGATGACGATTTCTTGCGGGATGTATATCCATCTTTGGGATGTACCTTGTAAAGCAGGTACAATGCAAACACAAACATGAAAATGACTTGCCATCCAAATATCACTCCACACGCGATCAGCAGCTTACTATGATCAGATTGGTAAAATTCATTCAAAAGAGCGTTGCAGATAGAGTAAATTCCTATTGGAACATTCGTAAACCAAATTACCCAATCTATAACTAGTTTCAAGGCTTTTAGCTGAGACTGTTTTAGCTCTTGTGGTTTGTTTTGATACTTGGCATTCAATTTGGCAGTGATTTGGCCGCCTATAAAGTAAACTACTGGAGGTATTATTAGAATGCAGACAGATGCAGCACCAAAGTAAAAGCATCTTCTGTATAACACGTAATCTTCATAGGTTTCTGTGCCTTTATCCATCCATAGTATAGTAAAACTGATTGCTAGGATCCCATAAACTAATTTAAAGATATTCATTGCGTTCTGCGGATTAATTGCTTTTCCACGAAAAGACACTGTTTGGTACATTTCAAATGAAGAGGTTGCTTTTACCAATATTTCAGAGAACAGTCCGCCAGTAGCTGCCCCAGCAGTGTATACTAAATATTCCATAAATATAGTAGCTTGTACTAGCTGTTGGAGTTGATTATCGGTAAAGCTACTGGTATCCAATTGCAAAAGAATCAATTTAGTGATGCTAAACAATTGAATGGAAATACATAGGACTGCAAGTGTTTCAAACGGCGACCAAGCAGTTCGACGCTTGTTTTTTATATACAGACAGTAAATGTATGGAAAAATCAACAGGATGTTGAAAAAAAGAAACATCTGAGTGATTTTTCTTTGTTCTGCATGGTTTGTGCAGCCCATTTGGTTGGTATTATAATCACAGGTTGATCTGAGGAATGTCATCCAAAAACAAGAAATACAACGTGATGTCATAAGATAAATCAAGGAATGATAAGCAGAAAGAGGAGCGTACGTATTATATTTATTATTTTCTAGCTCATAGTATTCATTCTGTTATCTTAAAGGATGATTGATAATTCCGTCTTGCACGTGTTTAAGTGAAAGCTGCACTGTAAATCTCAAAGGATATGATCTTCACTACTAGAAGAGAGTATCTTGAACAATGACATCATAATACAACAGTTCCTCGATCTTCTTGAAAACGGTAGTTGGTGGATAAAACAAATGAATGTAACGTTTTATTCTTCTTCCAATATATCAAGCTTTGGAGTAGGATGAGCAATCAACACCGGCCACAAACAGTGCTGAGCCAAATAGAGCGCATTACTACCAAATTTTCCATCGCTTTCCCCCCTGGTGCCAATAATCACCAAATCTGGTCTAATCTTGTCCAGTTCAACACACAAACTTTGCTTGACTTCTCCCTTTAATAAAAACCCAGAAACGGTATTTCCAGCCTCTATAAATGTTTTTGAAGCACGCGAAAGTAATTCTGTAGCTTCGGTTTTTACAATTTCTGGGTCACCAGGACCGTATTGAAGGACGTTGAGTAATATGATCTTGTCATCTGATCTCAAGATTTTCTCTATTGCCCATGAAATAGCAGTTTGACAATGCTGAGACTTGTCTATCGGAAAAACAATTGTACGCTTACACAAATTTCCTGATGAATCTAATAGTTACCTGTAGAGTGTGACAAGATACGCTCTGGATCTGTAGACAAGAATTTTGCATTGTATGCTGCCATCGAATTTGGAATTCTTTGGAAAGTTTCGCCACTTGTAATTTTCGCCATTTTAACTTGAATCCAAAATGTTTTTTGGTGATTATAAACGACAGCGGCAAATTAACCTTGGAAACAACTCTACTCAATCCAAGCAGACTCTGTTGCAGCAGAATCAATTTCTCCGGCAGCAGCGGGAACTGGAAAAACAAAGGAGCGAATCAGCAATTAAAATACAGAATTGGTACAGGAATCGCAAACTGCATTTTCATAAAGTCTCTGGACTACGTAATCAATTCCAATTAAAACTTACTTGCGATGAATTGAGAAACTTTTTGATATTTTACGAAAAAAGAAAGGACAGGGATTTGTTGGACAGGTATGCGGATAGAATATATGGTTACCTGAAAGGATTCCATGTATACCAAAGAGACGGAAGATTAGTGATGGACGGAAAGATGCAAGTTGATGGAGAGGATGAATCAGACTTTACTCTTGATCAAACCAGAGTTGGATATTTACTAAAACGACTTTCGAAAATTATATACGAGAGTCCGTCAGCACTTTCGTTGCCACTATTGGTAATTCTCCCATTCCCAAAGAACCCCAAACTGTTTGAAAATTTAAAGCCATATTACAATGATCCAGCTACACGACAGTTAATTGTTTCGTTTATAGACAAGGAAAATGTAGAGCAATTTATCAATTCCTGTTTGGGCAAGTATGACTTTGACATTGGGATAGACAAATTTGATGTAATCCTTGATTATTACAACGTCCATTCTACCAGTTCAATTACCTACGGCGCAAAGAGTTACTTTGGAACCTCGTTTGGATTTGGAGGCTCATCCGCTTCTCCATTTAGCACGAGTTCATTTGCCAGTCCAACTTTTGGTACTGGATATACCAGCAATCAAGAGTTGGAGACATTGATTTCTTTAATTCAAATTGCCAGTAAATTGAACGAGTACACGCTCAAATTCATAACTACCATCACTCATTTCCTTAAAGTGTTGCCACCTGATACCTTTAATTTTGCAATTGACGAAGAAACGCATTTGACTAATCTTCAGATAAATTCACTAAAGCTACTTGCAGAAACAAATTCAATAGCAAAGATTGTAAAACATCACACTTTAGAGTCTTATTCGCTCATTCTTGGGATAATTGATCGGTTCCAGAACAAGCTAGAGGTTATACCATCAATTATCAACAAATGGGATATCAAGCCTCCAACACAATTGCCACAAACTGACCTCGAATTGGCGGAAATGCTTCTTTACAATGAAATATTTTCGTTTAGGCTGCTGACAATGTCGGATGAAGAATTTGCGTCTCAATTAAATGACGATTATGTACTAAATCTAAAAGCATTTGCTGTAAAATTATTTACAAACCAAGTGGATATCAATATGGTGGTGGGAATAGAATTTATTAAAAGTAATTGTAGCAGAACATTTAATCAAATATTCTCTAGAAATGACCGCAAGCCAGTGATAAATCCTGCAGTTTGGCACCATGAAGAACCATTAAATGAAGTTGCTCTTGAGCAAATCCTTTTAAACATACCATTCCTTGTGCATTTCACAGAACGGGCAGTGATATTCCAGAAAAGCTTTGCTCGCGCAAATATCCAAGGAGTAAATCATGTGGAAATTAGAAGAGGCCATGCTTTTGAAGACGGGTTTTTGAAAATCAATCCACTAGGAAATGCACTTTTGCAAAAGATATCCATTATATTCATCGCACCAGATGGCCTTCCTGAAGCTGGAATTGGTAATTACAATTAATCATAGATGGTGGTGGACTATTCAAGGAATTTCTAAATGAAATAATCAAAGAGGCATTTGATGCAAAACTTGGGCTATTCAAAGTAACAGATGAAAATGACTTGTATCCAAATCCAAGTGCTACTAGTGACTTGCAACTACAGTATTTCGAATTTCTAGGTAGAATAATGGGAAAAGCTCTACAAGAAGGTATTCTTGTTGAAGCGCAATTCGCCAGATTCTTTTTGGCAAAATGGCTAAACAAAAAGAGTTATATTCAAGATCTGCCTTCGCTAGACAAGGAAATTTACAAGAATCTTCAATTTGTGAAACAGTACGATAAGGTGGAAGAATTAGGGCTTTACTTTACCACATATTCGGATGGCAAGCTGGTGGATCTAATCCCAAACGGCTCAAATATCAAAGTAACCAATGAAAACAAGATCAAGTACATTTATTCCCTTACAAATTACAAACTGAATGTAGAATGCCAGCTGCAGTGCCATTATTTTTTCAGAGGCTTGCGCGATTTGGTGTATCCGGAAAGGTTGTCAATGTTTAGCGAATCTGAACTACAATTATTAATTAGCGGTGATCAAAAGCCTATTGACCTCCAAGATTTAAGGGCAAATACAGTATACGACTCTGTCTATGACGATGCTCACCCAACAGTTGTATTATTTTGGGAGGCGCTATCAGAGTTTAGCAAAGAAGAGCTAGAAAAATTTATGATTTTCTGCACAAGCAACAGAAGAGGCCCACTATTAGGATTCTCCCATTTAAACCCCAAATTTTGTTTACGAATGGCAACTCAAGATCAAGAACGACTTCCTACTGCTTCAACATGTGTAAATTTACTCAAGCTGCCAATGTATCGATCTAAATTTAAACTGAAAGAGTAAGTTGATTTAATTTTAGGAAACTGCTTTACGCAATCAATGCCAATGCTGGATTTGACTTGTCATAAGATGTAATAAACTGCATATCCTCGTTTGGTGTTTATTTGCAACTATTAATTTATTTTCTTGGTTCTAGCATTGTTATTGCTACCAAATGATTGTCTTTAGATTGGAAGAACAAAACAAGTAATGAAACAATATATTAATCACATTTGTGCTTGACTTGCTTCTTGGTGATGACTTGGTCAAACTTACCAGTTGGCAAAACAACACCTTCTTCAGCATATGCTTCAGCAACAAAAGTGTAGAGTGCTAATATAGAGCCAATGACACCAAACCAAGCTCCGACTTGCCCTACTTTGGGTACATCGCCAAATACCGCTATAGTACCACACAATAGTTTGACAGTAACAAATGATAGTGTAACAGAGAGCAAAATGGAAGATTTCGGGTGGTGCCATGATAAAACAAGGAATACAAAATTGACGATTGTTAAAGTCAGTAGATACATCCCAATAACTGTAGATTTATCGCTATCGGCGGTTAACCCAACAACTGGCTGAATAAACTGAATACCAGAATCAATAAAACCTTGAGCTACCCAATGAAACCCAAAAACAGTAAAAATACAAGCTGTGAAAGAGTTGCCGTGGTAGTAATCCTTGTTTCCGGCCATTAATTGTAGAAACCCACCAAAGGCAGTCAAGAATGGAAATATTGCTTGGTTTGAGATTGTTGTTGAAATACCCTCTAATAATGACGATGGGAATACAGCGATAAAGAATCCTAATAGCCCAAGCATACCTGCATTACCTTCTCTGTATCCGTAGGAAGAAGGTAAACCTGGTTGTTGAGAGGTATGGGTTTCTTTGGATTTTTCAAATACATCTAGACCGCGGTTGGACGTATAGACTTGAGTTAGGTTTGGCTGTCTTTCTGACATTTAGTTTTATTTCTTTTTTCTTTAATTTATATTTTCAGTAATAATTACTCATGCGGTATGTGACTGATTGTCACGGAATAAATAAATGAAAAAAGAGATGAAACAACCGAGATTATTTCCCTGTAATTTTACTGCGCTGTAAACAGGGCATTTTTATTTCAACTTTTTATACGAATTGCTTCTAGTGGAGAAAGAGTTTTTCAATCTACAACCGAGTGGAAAATTGAATGGTCTTTAAATTGCCAAATTTGTGTTGAAAATACTCTGTCCGCCTAGCATTCAACAATTCAGTAGCCCCGCAATTCGTTTGAAGGGCCAACCAGTTGCTTAAACCAAAATTTATATATAGATTCCTAAAATTTGAGCAGACTATAGCAGAGCTGTTTGCTGAACCACAACTTTATACCTCTGACCAATTCTTTGGACAAAGTAACAATAATTGATTTTTACTAGTTCAAGCCAATACAGGATTTCAGAATCGCATTGGAAATGGATGTATTATGTAAACACGGGTGATATTGCACAGTCATGCTTAAAGAAAATACTTTACAAAATCAATTGCGGCATAGCAAAAGAAATAAACTGTGTTCAATATATGTACTCGCATTCCCAACAAACGAACGTTGGCTGATTCATATTTAGTAATCTCAGCTGATATTCAGTGGAAGAATGCACAGACTGCAGTGAGCAGGGACCCTATTACTTTTTGAATAGTACTAGTAAAGATGTTAGATGAGACCAGCGCGTTTGATTTCCGTGTCTATTCGTATTGTAGTTACGTGTATTCAATTTGATTCCAGTCATAGATATGGTTATTTTACATTTCCATTCAAAAAAGACTGGCAAAAAAAGACATTTTACCATAATATTCTTCCTCAACTAAACAACATGAGAATTCAAACTGACAAGGTAACTGAATCTACAACTACTGAAAATGAACAAGGATCCAGCTCTTCGCGTGACTGCTGCCCAAACGAGCAAGAATTCATTTTTGAACCCATCGAATGCCATCCTAGCTCGGCAGAAGCAGCGTGCAGCGATTCGGTTCAACAAGTAACTGCGTTAAATATATCCAATTTCGCAATGAAGCAACTAACTTTTCCAGGTTCAATTCCATCTCCCGAATTAGGGGCAGTAGAGTCCAGTTCTGCCACTGACTGTCCACAAACTAGTAAAACGAAACTTCAAGCAATTGCAAACTCTCCAGAAACGACTGATTCGGACATGTTCCAGGTCGTATATCCAACTAAATTGATATCTGACCACTATACCATTGACGAATCCAAAGAATACTCCGATTACTACCAATTCCTTGAAACCCTTGATCAACTTTAGTCGGTTGCTAGTGGTTATCGCTATTTGTCATTATCCGTTCATGTAACATTGCTATACCAACGCTATAGAAATGTAATTTGAATATATTGTTATTGTAAAGCTGAATTTGGTAATACAGTCCACAGTTATAAAGAAACGCGAACCCAACACGTACCGCAATTACTGTAAATTGATTAGGTTCCACTCAATTCTTTGCACTTTCACTCAAATGGACTGTATATGACTTGATTGATAATTATTAGGTCTTTATTTTCATTATTAGTGGCTGATCCAGGCTATTTTCAATTCACCACCTTCTGTATTCGACAACTGCACTATTCAATCACAGCACAACAAATTAAACCCCGAAATTGCAAGGATAGCGAATTTATGACTCACTATATTACGATTGAAAAAGTATGAATGTAAACCATACTCGGTTTTCCCTGCGTTCGATTAAAATGAATTACTCATACAAAATGTGGATAACTTGCACCCCAAAGTGTGGAATTCTAGCCGAGGCAGAACTGTATTATGTTTACTCGATTTCACAAAAAAATAGGCAAGCATAGCCATAATACTTGTAGTATAAAATGAAGCAGGAAGTTACGTATCCTAATGAACATGTTCCAAGAGCCTTTCCCAACTCAAGACGAGTTGCATGAACCTGCATCAATTGATAAAATAGAAATTAATAATCATTTACTGGTTCCTAGAGATGTACAAATATTAAATACTCCATATGGCAGACATGCTTTACAAAACAGAGTTAGCCCTGATGTTGCAGTGCATACAGCTCTAAATAGCGACATTAATATGCCACAAATAACAACATTCTTTTATCCCCATTCTCAGATACCGAATACTACACACCCAAAAGTACGTTCAATACCTCTAGACTACAAGAAAATTGGGATTGAAAAAGGCGATAGTGGCTTCCACTGTCCAGTATGCAACGTGGTACTTCAACATTCGCGATCAATGAAGGCACATTTAAGGACTAAGCATGATATCCACAGTAGAATCAACGGTGACAGAATAAGCTATTGTAAATAAATCGAGAGAATAAATCTATTAATTTTCTGTTGGAAAGTTTATGACCTTTTACACTGTCATTTTGATCTACAAAAGCCACATTCCAGCATCTGTTTATGGAAGGACTGGCGTCATATACACCACCGAACTGTTCCATTTGCCCAGAACTGCCCAAGGTCTTTCCTTCCAATACAAATGTCAACGCTCAACAGACGATTGCTGGAGAAATCGACTTTTATTTGAACGGCAGCTTACGTTGGGGCATTGAATTACTCGTTAATGGTGATGGTGTTGGTGAGCATATTAGCAGATTCACCCGTCCGAATGGAAAATATGTATCGCTTGACGTTAAGGACTACGCAGTTGTTGATTTTCGTAGAAACCAAAGTGGCATACCAACCAACATTTCAAAACACCCAAACCGAGTTTCTGTATTTTTCAAGAATGATGACTACGCTGTTGCACGCTGCGTTTTTGGTGAAGATTCTACTGTTATTGAGATTAGCCTGGGATGAATACTAAATTCCACGAATCAAGTTAACTTTAATTTTCGCATTTATTTGGGTTACATCAACCCTAACCAATCATATGAGAGCCCTTAAATAGTGAGAATCAAGAGTTAATCTTGGTAGCTGCTTTTCTTGATAACATCCTCCTTCATAGGTCCGCTATTTGAACCCTTCTTGTTATTCGATGATCCTCTCAGGATTGATTTCAATCTATCTGAAAAATCAATGAAATACAACAAGTAAAAATCAAAATTCAAGCGAGCTAGAAAATCAAATCCTCCAACATCAGCGCTTTTAGGTGCCAGAGTTCTCCAAACATCAAGTATAGTTAGCAAGATACTAACTACACAATTGTAGTACAATAGACAAGCCTCGTTTGATTTTACAGCAGACTTGTTGAAAACTGATATGGTTTTCAAGATACAATACAAAAAGAGGAAATCCGATATTAGCATATACGCGCGCGTGATTAATGTAAACGTAAAATCCGTTCCAACTGCAAAATTCCATATTCCTTGAAAAGTTAATGTATTGCCATAAGGAGAAGTCACTGCTACACTGAACCAGTTCAAAGTAAAGATGGTATTGATGAAACCAAAAGCAAAGAAGAACTTGCTCATGTTCTTGTAAATACCAACAAATCTAAATGTCAACATGAATCCCATTAGCCACTCTCGTAGTAAAACAAATACCAGCCAAGCAGACCACGTGAAAGTATTAATCTGAACGTCTTGAAAAGTAACTATTCCATATAAAAGTACTTGGATGAAGTTTAGGATAATGTAGGTAGATATCATCACTTTGATTGGATTTTTTCCCAAAAACGATTCATATGCTGGTACAATTTTCACCAAATAGACACATACCGAAAACCCCATGTATATTGAATAAGAGATAAAGTTGAGGCATGTTGAAGGTCCACAAGAGTTTTTCATTCCTCTGTCCATGCCATGTATATAATAAGAGCCTGTCGAATTCATATGCTTAATACTATAATACGTTGGAATGACATTATCTTTAAGTAAAATTGAATAAATACGCCCAAGTTGTGCATGTTTGCTTCTACGTCATTTATATTCTTTCACAAAACGTTTTAAAGTAACGTAATTGCAAAATGATACAACAGATATTCCCATCATACTTTATTCATTGATAGTATGCAATCAACTTTTTACTTGCTCATTCAATGATCCATAAATCTTGACTTGGGCTAAAAGTTGAATCAGCTATTCAAGGTCTGAAAGGTAACAAACAAATTTATTATCAGCTTTACCGTTGGTTCTATTAACTGGTTATCCATCCCTGATCGTGAGGAGCTGAAATGTGAATACTATATTGAACTGTTCTAGGAAAAGACAAGATATTACTTTACTTTCAGGCCGAAACTGAAAACATTCTCATTCACGTTGAATTGAAAAGATTTTGAATCATTTTGAAATGCCTATTGTTCTCTCCAATAAGAATACTAAAATCACGATAGATATGATCCGTGAATAACCGAGGAAATACCACATTGTTAAATATTCTAGAATATTGTTGTCGCGCTTTCGGCGCAGCACTACTGTAGTTTACCTGCGGACTTTGCCTTGGCTGGTAAATCCTTCAGCCACAAGAAATGCTTGAATCATAAAAAGAATCAAAAAAATGTAAAACTCATTAAATGTTCAATTCAACCTCAGAGTACTACAGTCCAATCTTCAATACTCCGGTACTTACTTTGCCTTTTGAACAGTTGGAGGACTTACGAACCAGTCCGTATTGGATCAACTCTAAATTGAATAATGTCAGTCCAGATGTAGCTATTGAAACCGCGTTACCGGGAGAGTTACCGTTTGCGCAACCGCAATTAACAGAATTCTTTAGTTTTGGTCCGGTAGATACGTTTCTGAATGATGGATTGTTTGATGAATTTATTACAGAACCGTTCTCGGATAGTGGAAGCGATGATCATTCGGATATGTTTCAATCTGTGCTTGTACCAGAAATCAATCAGATTATATCTCCCGTAATGGAACTTACAGCGGAATTATCGCCAGACTGTACTAAAAAGAGTAAAGGATGCAAAAGAATAGAAAGGAATAATCAGTGTTTCAAGTGTCCAGAATGCGACTTGAGATTAAAGCTTCCAAGTTCAATGAAGAGACACTTGAAAAGACACGGTATAAATTCAAAGATTGACAAGAATGTGATACTGTATGAATCCAGCAACAAAGAGTATATATAGCATTTAAAGTGCGTGAATAAAGAGTAAATATAACCGTAATTATCAGACACACGTTTTGACATAAGTTTTTATACGTGTTGGTACATAGCTTCCTTTGGATCAAATTGCTCTAACATTTGATTTTAATTGATAAACGAAATTGGAATGCATATGCCCTTGGAACACAAAATTGTAGCAATTTACTGTCATTCATATAGTCTTTTTGAAATAGGTTTGACCGGCACTTTCGGAATACACGCTTAGCTCTTCCAAAACAAGGAATCAATAACCTGCAAAGATGTAGTGATCAGTGCTGAAACAATCAAGCTTGTATGTAATGTTTTATTCATTAATAGGACTATTAAAGCATTGACATCCAGGGAATCAGTCCCAAGCTATCTTTGAAACAGATCGAGGATTAGATCTGCTGCTACAGTTTCCAATTTAATTCCTAAACCATACTGGTAGAATCCGCGCCGTTTTTTCTGTGGTTGTTTGCTGCGACTCCGCCACAAATATTGGCTGGTGCTTAAAAAACAAAAAAAAATCTTCAATTATGGAAATGAATCCAACAGAGAGTCCATACTTGACTCTGGCTCAAATGTTTCAAGTAAACATGGATATCGCAGTAGAGTCTGCTCTTCCTGGTGATTTACCAATAAGCGGAATTCCCGAAGAAACGCTAGATCAACTTTCACAATTCAATTCAGTAAATTACGGACCCAATATATTTGATATAAATGGATACACTGCTAATTCGAATACTACTTTACTCTCTGATACAAACTCAATTGCCGAAGAACTGTTTTCTACCGACGAGGGATTTCAAGTATCCCTAGTGCGGTCAGATTCACTCTCATCTCAGTTATCTAGAACCTCATCAATATCGAAAATCAAGCGAAGCACTTCATTGACAAAAAAGCCAGAATTGAAACGGACAAACTCACAGAAAAAGCCAGAATTGGAACGCAGTAAATCATTAAAAACCAACTGGAAGCTAAACAAGACTAGTGATGGGTACAAGTGTCCGCTTCTTAAAGATCACTTGCATAAAGAAGAACTCGAGTTTATTCCGTGTGGAGAAAAGAGAGCGCAAGCTAAAGAAATGAAGAACCATTTACTGCTTGGCCATGGAATCAAAGCAAATATCCGCGGAGATGTAATTCTATTTTAATCATAATGTATATATTTTTAATCTTTTAATCTGTTGCCATGAATATCTGTTTTGGCATAGCAGTCTCTTTCCCAATGAGATTTACGCCCACATCTGAAACAAGCATTTGGGTCTATTTCCGAGTCAGAGTCTACACTCATTTCTGAGTCTTCTTCAGACTCTTCGATTGGTGCCCCGTCCACTGCTACTTTGGCATAACACTTTTCAGCGGTATGAGAGTCTCTACCACACCGGGTACAAACTGGTTTTGGTTGCTTTAGCTTTGGAGGCAGTTTAATTCCTTTTCTTTGCAATAACGCTGGAGGACAAGATTCCATTTCTACTTTACACCAACTGCCACCACGAACATTCCACCATCCATGTTTTTCCATCATTTCAAGAGTAAGTTCATTCTCTTCTTTTGGTCCTCCTTCCTTTACCTTTAGCACTTCAATAGGTCGGTAACGTGTGGTCCATTTAGAGCCATTGTAATTAAAGTGTTCCAAGAATCGCTCTCCTATTGGTCGTTCAGAATAGCCAACGTAAAACTTTCCTTCTTGTAGTAACAAAACGTAAATCATTTGGTTTTTACGTTTTCAAAGAAAAAACTTGGGTGACGTTTTAATCTTTTTTAATATTCAAGTCCTCAATGATTTCCCAACAATACTGGGAAACGGAGAATGAATTTGCCATTAACCTCTAAAAGCGTTTACACTAAATATTTCTACCAAATATACGTTTATATGGTCGTTTCATTTTAGTCGATATTAAATTGCGGATTGCTTTCCGATTCTCATTAATCAGCTTTTGAGAGCAGTTCTAATGGGAATATTTATGAGTGGAAATTAAGCCAAACTAAAGATCGAGTTATCCGCGCAAATCCAAATCGTTTAGAGTTCATTCAGAGCAAAAATGACAAGAATTTCATTTCTCAAAGTTCCTTTTTTTCAAAAAAAAATGACAGACACCACAGCATCCATTAATGCAATTAACGAGTGCTTGCGCCATTTGGTATGGATTAAATCGGATATGGCTGCAGTAAAGAAATCTATAGAAAAAGCTCCTTCAACCGACATTTCACTATTCGGAAATATCCCAAAACCAGTATATGAAAAAACATCTTTTGAATTTACTAAGAATGATACTGCCAAAGCTAAAGATTGAACTACTAAACTATTTACAATTTCTCCACAACCAAGTGTTCCTGTCACACCTCCTAAACAAGACAATTTCGTAAATCCAGATTCGCTCAAACGCAGAGTTGATATTTTATCCACTCCGCAGTTCATCGAAGTCATAAAGTATGTTACTAAATTGAAAATCCTTCGCAAGTCTTAAGCTTGCTATGGTGTATAGCTGATGGTCCGAATATAAAGGAAGACTTGGATATGGTTAAAGACTATCTCGTTGTACTTGGCTTGCAATCGAAATTGAAAGTTGAATAAATCGTGTACTTGACTTGCAATCGAAATTGAAAGTTGAATAGTGACGCTATTGAGTTTGATTCATGTTTTGCACTCTAAAAGTCTAAAAGTGGCACCAAAGAGACTTTCAAAGCCTCATAATTTCGCTCTCAAAAAATGAATGAATTTGATGAACTGTTTGCATTGGCTGATCAGCACAAGGACGGCGAACTTGATTTTGATGAAATCAAAGAACTATTCACAAGGATCAATTTCCATCCAAACCAACTGTTTCTCCATGCGCAATTTACCACTGTTGGACAAAACAAGACTAAAATCAACCGGGAAGAGTTCAAGAAACTTGTTGGAATATTTAGACAAAAGCCATTCTTTTTGGAGTTGTATAAGCAACTATCAAGTGTAAAGATTACAAACAAATGGACAGATTCCGCATTCACTCATCTGTACAATCAAATCACTGAGCGTATTCAGCACATGTGGTACCATGATGAAGAAATAGAAAGCCTTGGAAAAGCCCAGTTCTGTCACTTTTTAGAAACCCAAGGTGAATCTGAAGAATTCATTTCGCAGTTCATCCAAAAGCATTCCTTGGGGACCAATGTACCGTATTCTGTCTTTTTACAATACTTTGAAGATGATGAAAATAGGTTGTATGATTACAAGAAACGAATGCAATTTTTGGACGGCTCTATGTCCCTACAAGACTACTTTATCAATTCATCTCACAATTCCTACTTGATGGGAAACCAGTTAACCAGCCATAGCTCTACAAAGAGTTATGAAAATGTGCTATCTAAAGGTGCAAGGTAATCATTTCTGATTCAGATGCGTAGAATTAGATTGCTGGGATGGAAAAGATGGACCAATTATCAAGCATGGATACACCCTTACTACTGAAATCAGCTTTGAATCCGCGGTTGAAACAATCAATACGCATGCATTTACACAATCAGATTATCCACTTGTACTCTCTCTTGAAATCCATTGTGGAGTACATGGACAGCAAAGAATGATTGAGATAATGAAATCGGTATTCAATGACAGATTGGTAAAATACTCTGAAAATCTCACTTTGAATCAACTTAAAGGCAAGATTTTACTTCAAGCAAAAGCAATCGAAAAAGAAAACATCACTGAAAAGGATGAGAAGCATTATGGTATCTCCAAAGCGTTGTCTGAATTTGTATACCAGATTGTGAAACCATCAAAGCATACGGCAGACTTTACCAATGTTGTACCACACGAAATTGTAAACATTTCTGAAGGAAACATCAAGCATATAATTGAAAAACACCCAGATCAAATCCTTCTTGCTTCAAAGAAATCTTGTATCCGTGTTTACCCTGAAGGCACCAGAGTAGATTCATCAAACTTGAATCCACTGAAATACTGGCAGTTCCTTATTCAAATGCCATCACTAAACTTTCAGAAATTTGATACTCATTTACAAATCAATCGAGGGTTCTATCGACAGTACCAAAACTGTGGTTATGTAAATCCTGTTAATGTAGGTCCCTAAACAGATCAATATCGTAAAGAAAAAGTTGGAGATACAAGTATTGCAAGGGTACAGAATCCCACACCATTTCGACAATTCTTTGATTGTTGACCCATACGTTTCAGTTGAATTGATTACACCTACTCAAGACCAGCATCTAGTCCATCACGAAAAATACGAAACTGAAAAAGTGCCACATAACGGATTCAACCCGGTATTCTTTAAAGACTTTGAATCTATGGAAACTTTGAAATACTCTACTGTAATTGAAACCGACCTGTCGTTTGTTCAATTCAGTGTTAGAGATAAAAGAGAGTTTAAAGAGCTCTTGTGTGAAAGTGTTGTTCCCATAGGGTGTCTTCGAAACGGATACCGAGCAGTTTCAATGTTTGACCAGCATGGAGAGCAATTGGATTGGACGTACTTGGTTGTAAATGTCAAGGTTACTGATTTGGAATAAAGATTCTTTTTACATTAAGCTGATCATTCAGAAGCATTTGGATACTGCAACAGACCAGCCAAAAAGTCTAATACACAGCAAAAGTTTCAATTTTCAATCTTTAAAAAAATGAACATTTGCTTCGTGTCGGATTTCTTTTATCCCAACGTTGGAGGAGTAGAGGCCCACATGTACAATCTGTCAAAGGAATTAATCAAGCGCGGACATAAAGTCGTCATTATTACCCATTCATATGGCAGGAGGTACCAACCAATAACAAAGGAAAGGAGTCAAGTATCTCACATCCCAAGTCAAAGTGTATTACTTGCCGCATTGGCTTGTAACTGACCAAGTATCTCTCCCAACGATATTCTCAACTTTACCGCTATTCAGATCAATATTCATTAGGGAAAATATCGATATTATACACGGTGTAAGAACAAACTGATTTAGCATGCAGCTTTTTCGTCAATGTGCCATGAAGCAATACTACATGGGAAAACAATGGGGATTAAAGCTATATTCACTGATCACTCACTGTTTGGGTTTGAAGACACGAGTTCAATCTTGACAAACAAATTGCTGAAATTTACGTTATCGGATGTAGACCATGTTATATGTGTTAGTCATACTAGCAAGGAAAATACTGTACTTCGGGCTTCGTTGAATCCGAGGGACGTTTCTGTAATTCCTAATGCAATTGTTAGTCAAGAGTATGCACCAGCAAAGAATTTATCAAATGAAAAGAGTATCTTTGTATTTATATAGTCAATATCATTGTTAATTGCCGATTGGTTTATAGAAAAGGGATCGACTTGCTGGTACTTGTCATCCCAAAGATATGCGAATTATACCCAAATGTCAATTTCATTATATCTGGGGATGGGCCAAAAAGACTAGAGCTGGAGCAAATGCGTGAACAGTTTATATTACAGGATAGAGTATTTTTGGTTGGTAAAACTGAACAAAGCAAAGTCAGGGATGTACTAGTTCAAGGGCATATATTCTTGAATACATCTCTAACGGAAGCGTTTTGTATAGCTATAGTTGAAGCAGCTTCTTGTGGGCTGGTGGTTGTATCTACAAAAGTGGGCGGGATACCTGAAGTGCTTCCTGATGAAATGATACTAATGGGAGATCCAGATCCGGATTCTTTAGTGGCTGCTCTAGGTAGAGCGATAAAGAAAGTGAAGAATAACGAAATCGATCGAATAGGTTTCCATAACCAAGTCCGAGAAATGTATAGCTGGCAGAACGTTGCAGAGCGAACGGAAAAGGTATATGAAAGAGTGTTGGAGATGGATAACCTGCCTCTTAATGAAAGACTGCTAAAGTACAATGGTTGCGGGGTATTTGCGGGCAAATTATCCGTCATGATTATGGTCGTAAACTACATTTTCCTTAAATTTCTAGAATGGCTTATTCCAGTTGATACGATAGACGCTGCTCCTAAATTTGACTCTTCCTTGTATAATGGAGGATTTCAAAGTTGAATAAATTTAAAAATGTACAGTAAAAAATATGTTACCAGCCCAGATACATTGACTTTAAATTTCAACGGGTTTAATTAGGTTCCAGATAAAGATTGATTGATCGAGCAATATCGATGTTGTAATTATTGATAAGGGTGTTTAGTATGCTGGTGATTATACTTGGATGCTGCTGAAATGCACCCTCAATTCTGTTGAAATAAGAGATTAATATGGTAAACAATAACAGTGGCTCATGGGTTTAATA
>JADIIY010000122.1:0-26745 GCA_027604245.1 Boothiomyces sp. JEL0838 | reverse complement strand
TATTTTTCATTGTTCTTCTAAAGTCAAATATAATAATAAAGGTTTTTTTTCTTTAGATTCTACTGGATATCGCACTCATTCAAATATTGTTAATTATTTTTATACTTCTGAAGGAATAAACCTTTTTAAAGGTATAAAATCCTTACAATTTACAATATGGAGACGTACTTTAAAATTTAAAGGTGATAATATTCGATTAAGTCGAGTACAAGATAAATTAAAAAAATTTGAAAATTAACATATTATAATTTTATTTTTTTTTATTAATTTTTATTAAAGCATAGTCTAGGTATTAATACCTCTATTTTGATAGCCGATTAATCGGTGAGAATTTAGATTATTTGCTATCCTCCTTTATCTGATTCTGGTTTTAGTAAGGGTCCTGCAGTAGATTTATCAATTTTATCTTAGCATATAGCTGGTATTAGTAGTTTATTAGGATCAATTAATTTAATAGTAACTATTATTAATATTAGAGCTCCTGGTTTAACTTTCGAAAGATTACCATTATTTGTTTGGGCTGTTTTTGTTACTGCATGGTTATTAGTTTTATCTTTACCTGTATTAGCAGGTGCAATAACATTATAGTTATTAGATAGAAATGTTAATACCTCCTTTTATGATGTAAATGGTGGTGGTGATAACATTTAGTATCAACATCTTTTTTAGAATAGTTTTTTACTTTTTAAAACAGAATGGCTTAAAATTAATCCTTTAAAAGAATCTGAAATACCTAATGATGATTTTCTATATTGGTTAATAGGATTTACTGAAGGTGATGGTTGTTTTTTAGTTAATAAAAGAAATGAATGTGCATTTATTTTAATTCAAGGCGAACAAAATGTAGATATTTTATATAAAATTAGAGATAATTTAAAAAAGGGACAGGTAATAAAACAAGGTCCTAGAGTTTATAGATTAATAATACAAAAAAAAGAATATTTAAGATTAATAGCCTTATTATTTAATGGTAATATAATATTACCAACAAGAAAAATTTTATTTAATAAATTTTTAAAGTCTTTAAATAAAAAATTAGATAATCCTATAGATTACATTTTATCTAATAATCATATTTCATTTAATAATACATGGTTATTAGGATTTACTGAAGCAGAAGGTAGTTTTACTATTAATTTATTAAAAAATTCATTAGCTTTTCGTACAAAATTTATTATATCTCAAAAAGGAGATATAAATATACCTATATTAAGTGAATTAATATAGCTTTTTAATACAGGTAATATAGAAGGTTATTCAAAAAAAGATAATTATTCTTATGTAATTTCTGGATTAAAAAATGTAAAAAATATATATAATTATTTTGATAAATATTCTTTTTAGGGAATAAAAGAAGATAGTTATTTAGCATTTAAAGAATTAAATAAAAGAATTGAAAATAAAGAACATTTAGATTTAATTAAAAGAAAAGAATTAACTTATTTAAGTCATAATATTAATAGAAAAATAAAATAAAGTAAAAATTTTGAAAAACAGGAATGGTTTTTACAAAAAATAATTTTAGTAATAATTTTTTACTTAATTCTGTTTGTAATTGAAAATAATAAAGTAGATGTGAAAGTAAAATATTTAAATTATTTCTTTAGAAAATTAGAAAAATCTTTATTATTAAAAATAAATATAATAATATTTATTTACCATTATCCTAGTCCCTACCTAAAAGGTAGCTTTCACTGACAGGAGAAAGTAAAAAGAAATTAATAAGATTTCTTAAGGGCTACATTTCTGAAAACGGTTAATTCATCTTTATTATAGAAAAGACCGTCGGATATTCATTTTAATTATGGTATTCGCGACAGACTAGGTCAGAAATGGGTAAAAGAGAAAAAAAGATCTCTTAATTGCTTAATGTATAGTCGGTAATCAACAGTAATATAATATTATTATTATATTACTGCATAATTTTAGAAAAAAAATCTAAAAAGGGATCTTAAATTAAGTACATAAGATTTTTGATTATGGGTTTTTCGGTCATCCTAATTTTGGGATGAATAATTTTTATTAAAAACTGAAAAATTTTATACTTATCAGTTAACTATTTATTTATAGTTTTAGAGATTAAATATAAAACATATTATGAAAATATAATCCTTAATTATTGGAAGTATATATTTTAATTTTACCAGCATTTGGTATTGTAAGTCATATAATTTCTAGATTTGCTCAAAAAGCTATTTTTGGTTCTATCGGTAAGGTCTATGCAAAGATCTCTATTGGTGTATTAGGTTTCATTGTTTGGAGTTAGATGGCTCCTATTCTTCATGAAAAGATTAAAAATAATTTTACTATATGCTAGGAAATTTAAACGTTAATAAGTACTTATTATAGTCAAAATCTTATTAATTAAAATTAACTAGCAGGAAAATATAAACTAATATATTTAATTTAAAATATTAAAGTTTATTCCTCAGAGACTTTATGTAAAAAATTTTTATAGTAGTTAAACTATTATAACTATATTCTTTTTTTTAATTAAGATATAGTCCAATAACTCATATTTAAGAGTTTTATGCATCACATGTATTTAGTAGGTTTAGATATTGATTCTAGAGCTTACTTTACTAGTGCAACTATAATTATTGCTTTACCAACAGGTGTTAAAATCTTTAGTTGGATTGCAACTTTATATGGTGGTAGAATGAATTATTATTCTCCATTTATAATTTGTTTAGGTTTCTTAATTTAGTTCACTTTCGGTGGATTTACAGGTATTATTTTAGCTAATGCTAGTTTAGATATTGCTTTACACGATACTTACTTTGTTGTAGGTCATTTCCATTATGTATAGTCTTTAGGTGCTGTATCTGGTATATTTGCAGCATTTTTCTATTGGTCAGGAAAAATTTTTGGTTATCAAGCAAATGAAAAATGGGTATTAATTTTTGTAATCTTATTTAATATTGCAATTAACTTAGTTTTCTTCCCAATGCATTTCTAGGGTCTAAGGTCCTTATAATTTAACATATTACTTGAATAGATGTCTATTATCTTTTGAATAAGTAGGATAAAATTTTTATCCTCAGAGATTTAAAGTTAAATAAAAAAATAATCAATTATTTAATAATTATTTTGATTAAATTTTTTAAAGATCAAATCCTAAAAAATTTTTTTACTTCTATGTCCACTATTTTAATAATACTTTATACAATATTTTTTTACTTTTTATAAATTAGAAAATAAACCTTTATTTATTTTTGATAATTTAGATTATACGTAAAATATAATTAGAATAAAAAAAAGAATTAAAAAGTAATTCTGGTATTTTTAATAAAAATACTAAAACTATTTATATTGGAAGATAATTTAATCAAATTTGAAAATTATTATCTCAATATAACTTTTTCTTTTAATAATAAAAATATTTTAAAAGAAGCTTTTACATCTTTAGGTTACAAATATTCACCAGAAAATTTATAAAACAATATAAATTAGTACTTAATTTAAGTGATGAAACTAAATTAAAATTATCTGAAATGAATAAAACGAAAATAATCCATTTTTTGGTAAAATCCATACAGATAAATTTAAAAAATTTTTAAGTAAATCAAGAAAAGATTTATTAAACCCAATGTATGCTAAAATTAAAAGTACAGAATTTGAGTATTTTATGTATAAATATAGATCATCTGATAATAATCCTAAAACTCTAAAAATTAAAGTTATTAATATTCTAACTAAAAAGGAACATATTTTTGAGACATTTAAATAAACTTATAAATTTATAAGGGGTAAAGTTCTTAATATACGTAAAGCAATAAATACTGGAACTATTTTTTAAAGATCAGTGGTTAATTTAGAATATAAAAAAATGATTTAATTTTGCTAGCTGGTAAGCCAAGAAGAATTCCTTTATATCCTGATGGATATTTAGGTTGGAATAATATTATGTCATTAGGTACAATTTTAACTGTAATGTCAGTAATAATATTCTTATATATTGTAAGTAATAAATTATTTGTTAATAGTAAAAATTACTTAGCTCCTGTGACTTATTCTAAATTTATTAATTTAAAAATAATGTAAAAAAAATGTGAAAAAAAAAAAGAAAAAGAATTCTAATAACAGAATTTCTCATTTTCAATAATTTAAATGAAAAATATATAACGAAGTTTTTATACTTAAAATATTTCTTAATTATGTCTATTTTTTTATTAATTAAGCCAATTACTACTATTTAGATATTATTATTTACTAATTTAAAAGAAGATAATATTAATAATAGTAAAAGATATATAAAAATAAGTTTAATAGGTACTATTACTAACTTATTTATTACATAGATATTAAAGCATTTATATGATTATAATTCTATAAATTTTCAATTTATGTTTTTTGTGGGTGATTTAGCTATCATGGGTTTAGATGGTATTTCTTTATGGTAGATATTATTAGTAAATATAATAATACCTATAGTAATTTTAAATAGTTGGAAAGATATAAAATTAGAAAAAAAAGGAAAAAATCTATTAAAAAATTTTATTATTTTAGTATTATTTGTTAATATTGGTTCTATTTCAGTATTTATAGTTTTAGATCTTTTATTATTTTATATTTCTTTTGAAATGGTTCTTATTCCTATGTATTATTTAATTGGTATATATGGTAGTCGTAATAAAAAAATAGAATCAGCACAAAATAAGTTATTTTTATATACATTATTTGGTTCATTATTTTTATTATTAGCTATTGTTATAATTTATATAGAAACTGGTACTACAGATTATCAAACATTATTAAATATACCTATATCTGAATCTAAGCAAAAATTTTTATTTATCTTATTTTTAATTTCTTTTTAGGTTAAATCTCCTACTTCTCCTGTTCATACTTGGTTACCTATAGCTCACGGTGAAAGTAGTACAGGTACTAGTGTAATATTAGCAGCTATATTATTAAAATTTGCTACTTTTGGATTTTTAAGATATACTATACCTTTATTTCCTATAGCTTCAAATTATTTTATTCCATTAATATTTACTTTATCTATAATTTCTATAATTTATTCTTGTATTATTGCTTAGACTTTAATTGATATAAAAGTATTGATTGCTTATTCTAGTATTATTCATAAGAATGTTTCTAATATAGGAATATTCTCTAATAATATTAATGGATTAGCTGGTTCATTTGCTTATTCTATATCACATGGTTTAATTTCAGGAGGATTATTTTTATTAGTAGGGATGTTATATTCACGTTATCATACTAAAAATATTAAATATTATAGAGGTTTATCTTTAATTAAGCCTGTATTTATTTTATTCTTCTTCTTATTTACTTTAAGTAATTTATCTTTTCCTTTAAGTTTAGGATTTATAGCTGAAAATTTAATTTTATTTAGCAGTATAGAAATATCTCCTTTTGTTACTTTATTTATTTCTTTAGCTTGTTTATTATTACCAATAGTTAAGATATGGGCATTTCAAAGAATATCATTTGGACGTATATCAAATTATTTACCAACAATATATGCAGATATTAATATTAAAGAAATTAATTTATTATTTATATTAATTCTTTATAGTACAATATATGGTATATTACCTAAAAATTTATTAGAATCAATTTTTATTCCATTATCTTCTATTTAGGTTTAAAAATTTTTATTCAATTTATTTAGTTTTAATAAAAAAATTTCAAAATTTAGTAGTGTAGTTTAAAGTAAAAAAATCTTATTTGATACATTAAAAAAATTAATTTTATTATGCCACAATTTTCACCATTATGGTTTATCAATTTATTATCATGGGCTTTTGCTATTTTTTCTTTTGTAATTTGGTATACACAATCAATAACATTACCAAGTATTTTAAAAATTAAATTAAGTAGAATTATTAAGTAGTTTAATTAAAATAATAATTAATTAATTAAATAAAAAAGAATTTCAAAATTTAGAAAAATATATAAATGAGATCCAGATTTTTTTAATATTTATTTATTTCGTTTATATTAATATTTAACTTATGTATAAGAATTCACCAAAGGAACAATATATTATTTATCCAATATTTAATCTTAATATAACAATAACTAATGTTATTTTATATTTATTTATTTCCGCTTTTTTAACTATTTTATAGGGTAAAGGTATAATGAAAGGTAATATTTTATCTAATAATTGGGGTATATTAAGCGAATCATTATATAGAACTATATTATAGATGATTGAAAATTTTGTAGGAAGAAAATATAGTATTTATTTACCATTATTTTATTCTTTATTCCATATAATTTTATTTTCAAATTTATTAGGTTTAATACCTTATTCTACTACATCTACAGCTGAAATTGTTTAGACATTATCTATTGCATTTACATTATAGATAGGTATATTTTTAATTGGTATTTTAACTCATCAATTACGTATTTTAACTATTTTTTTACCTAGTGGTACTCCTTTAGCATTAATTCCTATAAAGATAGTTTTAGAAATTTTAGGTTATATTTTTAGAATTATTAGTTTAGGATTAAGATTAGGAATTAACATGATTACTGGTCATACTTTAGTTAAAGTAATTGTTGGTGGTATCTGGGTTGGTTATTTAAAAGGAACCAGTATAATAATATTAGCAGCTCCATTAATATTATTAACAACATTTTTAGCTTTAGAAATATTAATTTCTTATTTACAAGCTTATATTTTAGTTTTTATCACAATTTTAACATTAAAAGATATTACTAAGAGTTAATTTATATTAATTTAATAAAGGATTAATTTAAAAGTAGTTAATTTTTATATAAATTTTAAATTATTTATTATGTATTTAACATTATTAATTTTACCATTATTAGGTAGTAAGATTGCTAATAATAGAAAAGTAGGTACTAAAAATGGTCCAATTATTTCAGTAATTTGTAAGATTTTAGCATCTATTTGCTGTTTAGGTATTTATTATGAAGTAGCTATTAAGGGATCTCCAGTTTATTTAAAATTAGGAAATTGGATAGATTTTGGTAATATTTTAATTGAATGGTCATTTATATTTGATACTTTAACAGTTACAAAGTATTTACCTATAGTTTTAATTTCTTGCTTAATACAAAAGTATTCATTAGAATATAAGGAAACTGATCCTCACAAATCTCGTTTCTTTAGTTTTTTAAGTAAGTTCTGTTTAGCTATGTTAATTTTAGTTTCTGGTGAAAATTTCTTTTTAATTATTATGGGTTGGGAATTAGTTGGTTTAGCTAGTTATTTATTAATTAGTTTTTGGAATACTAGAATTTCTGCTAATAAGGGTGCAAAGAGTGCATTATTTCAAAATAAAATAGGGGATTTAACATTTATATTAGGATTAACTTTATTTTTAGCTATATTTGGTGATTTATCTTTAGCTACAATATTTAGTTTAACTAGTCATTTAAATCAAGATTTAGTTTTTATTTTAACTATTTTAATTTTAATTACTGGTGCTTCTAAATCTGCTTTATTTCCTTTAAATACTTGGTTATTAAGAGCCAAGGAAGGACCTACTTCAGTTAGTGCATTATTACATAGTTCTACCAAGGTAAAGTTGCCTTAGTAAAAATTTACTATATGCAGAAAAAATTAAAAAAATATCTTCCTAAATGGACTGTATTTATAAAATATAAGTTTATAGAAACCTTTATAAATTATTGTGAATTTTATAAAAATAATCTTATATCTTATAGTTAATAAGTTATTAATTAATCTGCAGGTTTTTTAATCATATTTAGATAATTATTATAATATATATTATTGAAACGAAAAAATATTTTTAATTATGAAATTTTCTAATAATGAAAAGACCCCAGAGATTACAAGTAAATTTAATTTCAGTTCTTTTGAACTTCATTTACCTTTACATAAAAAAAAAGATGATTTAGATTATAAATTTTTAGAATGGTTTATTTATTTTGTAGAAGGATATAGCTCTTTTGCTGTTTATAATAATAAAGTTTATTTTGATTTAACTCAAGATTTAAGAGATATTAAATTAATTTATAATATACATACTAAACAAGGCTTTGGTAATATTTTAACTTGTATAGATAAACATAGAAATGTAGATTTTTTTATTTAACTGATAAAGAAAATTTCTAGAGATTTATACATTTATTTAATGGAAATCCATCATCTTTAGATAATTAAAAGCAATTAAAAATTTGGTTAAATATATTTAATAAACAATATAGTTATAATATTTCTTATATAGATTCATAAATTCCTGTATTTTTTAATTCTACTTGGTAAGTAGTTTATTGATAAAAGATTGTTTTAAGACTAGTTAATTGAGTAAAAATAGATTGTAACATTTTATATAACTCAAAAATAGTCCGAAATAATTTATCGTATTAAAGATTTTTTTTAACCAATAATAATTTTAAAAATACTAGATTTGATAATTCATGGGAAGGATATGAATTTCAATTTTATAATATAAAAAATTATAGCCTTTTACAAATTATTTAAATAATTTTCTATTTAAATTTGTAAAACATATTACTTATTTAAATTGGTTAGAAATTTTAAATAAGAATTTAAATAAAGTATATTTAACTGAAAATGACTAAAAAAAATATTATGTAAAAAAATGTCAAGTCATATAGAAATTAAAAAATTTAATCCATAAAGACGGATCTTTGATCCTGATTCTTTATTTTTGAACTGCTGGAGTATATTTATTAATAAGAATAAGTCCATTATAGGAATATTCTTCTACTACTTTAATTATTATTATATGGTTAGGTTCTATTGGCGCTTTATTTGGAGCTAGTGGTGCTTTAATTGAAAATGATTTAAAAGGTATAATTGCTTATTCTACTGCTAGTCAATTAGGTTATAAGACAGTTGCTGTAGGTCTTAGTCAATATAATATAGCTTTATTCCATTTATAGAAGCATGCAGCGTTTAAATCATAGTTATTTTTATCTGCAGGTGCAATTCTTCATAGTTTACAAGATAGTCAAGATATCAGAAAAAAGGGTAGTTAGAATATTAATACTCCTATAACTTATTTAGTATTTTTATTTGGTTCATTATCTTTAATGGCTGCACCATTTTTAAGTGGTAAGTATTCTAAAGATTTAATTTTAGAAATTTTATGTGTACCTAATAATTTTTCTCATACTATTGCTTATATTCTTACTTTATTTGGAGCCTTATTAACATGTAGTTATAGTATTAGAGTATTTATGAAGGTATTTTTAAGTAGTCCTAATTATTCTAGAACTTTTGTTTCTTATATAGCAGATTCAGGAAATTTAATGACTATTCCTTTATTAATATTATGTTTTGGTGCAGTATTTTTAGGTTATTTAACTAATGAATTATTATTAGGAGTAGGTAGTGAATATTTTAGTAATTCTATATTTATTCATCCTGATAATTTAAGAATTTTAGATGCTACTAATTCTGGTTCAGATTTAGCATTAATTCCATTATTATTTTTATTATTAATATTAAGTTTATTAATTATTAAACCAAATAATAATAATTCATACAATTTTACAAATTTAAATAGAAAATCATATAAATCTCTTAATAATACTAATATCACTAATATTTCTCATAATATTTCATATGAATCTAAATTCTCAAATTTAAGAGCATTAGAAAATCAAAATATTTTTAATTATTGGATAAAGCATTATATTTTAATATTAGCTAATAATTTATATAGAAATATTGATCGTGGTATTTTAGAAATCTTTGGACCTTTAGGTTTTATAAGATTCTTTAATTGGATAGGATTTAAATTAGAATTAATTTCTACTGGTTATATTTTACACTATATTTTAATATTAATTGTATTTGTTTTAATTTCAATTACATTAATATTATTAAGTAGTATAATTAATATTAAGTATTTAATATTATTTAGTTTTTTCTTATATTGTTTTTTAATAATTTAATAATTTAACAATTTAACAATATAAAAATATTAAGCAATTAAATAAAAGTAAGTAAAGCTAAAATTAAGTAAATAAATTAAAAAATTTATTGAAATAAAAAAAATAAATAAAAAAATGTTAAATTTTCAAATTTTTGGTGATTATCCTTTAAATTATGCTATGACTTTTCAAGATCCCGGATCTGAATCTAAGAAGGGAATTATAGATTTATATGATAGTATAGTATTCTATTTAATTATTATTTTAAGTGTAGTTTTATGGTTTGGTTATAGTGCTTTATCTAGTGTAGATTATTTATCAAATTTACATCATGGTAATTTAATAGAAATTATTTGGACAATTATACCAAGTTTAATTTTATGGGCTATAGGTATTCCTAGTTTAAAATTATTATATAAGATGGATGAAATTATTTCTCCAGAAATTACTGTTAAAGCTATTGCTAATCAATGGTATTGGTCATATGAATTATCTGATTATGTAACAAATAATAATGAATCTATTGCTTTTGATAGTTTTATGGTTCAAGATAATGATTTAGAATTAGGTGAATTACGTGCATTAACTGTTGATAATTATTTAGTTTAGCCTATTAATACTAGTATTCGTTTAATTTTAACTAGTAATGATGTTATTCACTCTTTTGCTGTACCTTCATTAGGAATTAAATGTGATGCATTACCTGGTAGATTAAATGCTATAGGTTTTGTTATTAATAGAGAATCTGTTTATTATGGTCAATGTTCTGAATTATGTGGTGCTTTACATTATGGTAAGCCTATTGGTTAGAAAGGAGTAAGTTTAGAAAATTATTTATCTTATATCAGTTCTTATGAAAGTTAATTTAATATATTATTAAATGATTCCACCTTTATTAGGTTTCTATGCTAAATTTTTTATTATTAGTAGTTTAAGTACTACTAATTTAATTATTACTTTTATAGCTATAATTACTAGTATAATAAGTTGTGCTAGATATTTAAATATTATACAATTAAGTAATTTTTATTTTAGTCCTTGGAATAAGTCTCATAAAATTAATATAACAATAAGTAATGTAATTTCATATATAATTTCAATAATTACAATATTATTAATATTTGGTATTATGAAACCTATTTATTTAATTAGTTTACTTATATATTAGTCATAAAAGATATCTAACTGGATAATGTAATAAAAGAATCTAAAAATTAGTCAATTATTTTTGATAAAAAATTTATTTAAATTAAGAATGAATATTTTATAGGAAATTTAGGGTTTAATATTTAATTTATATTTAGTTTATTAGTTAAGTGCAACATTTAATAATAGTGCAATAAAAATTAATAAGAAAATAAACAATAATTATGAAAATAAAATCAATATATTTAATACTTTATCTAGAAGTGAATAGAGTAAGGATCATAATAAAATAAAATTATTAAGTAAAATAGTTATAATTTTATTATTACTTTATTTCTTTTTTGATATTCAAAAGTTAATGGCTTATGAAATAGTTAATAATGATAATATTAAATTAAAGATAAAGGATGGAGTATTATCTAGTAGTAAAATTAAAATTTATTTATCTTAGTTTATAAAAACAATAAAGAAGGTAGTAATTTATAATCAAAATAATTATTATTATGATAAAAATAATGCAACTTATAATGAAATTTTTTTAATTTTTCTTACTAATTTTTTAGGTATTAATTTCTTAATTTTTAGTAATGATTTATTAATTACTGTTATTAGTTGGGAATTATTTAATTTATCATTATATTTATTAGTTAGTATTAATAGTTATTCTGAATCTAGTTTATCTGCTTCTTTAAAATATTTTATTTTAAGTGCATAGAGTACTGGATTTTTATTATTAGGTATAACTTAGATTTATTTAATTATAGGTAATACTAATTATGATAATATATTTAGTTCTTTAGAAAATATTAATAATTTAGGTTTAGAATTAGGTCTATTTTTAATTCTTTCTACTTTTTTATTTAAATTAAGTGCTGCTCCTTTTTATAATTGGGCACCAGATTTATATAATAGTTTAAATAGTAATATTACTAAGTGGATGATTATTATTCCTAAAATTACTGTTTTAAGTATAATTTATTAGTAGTCTAATGATTCTTATAATTTATTTTAGAATAATTTTCATTCTATTGATATTTTATTAGCTTTCTCTGGTACTTTATCTTTAATTATTGGTTCTTTAGGTTTAATTAATCAATGGAATATTAAAAGATTATTAGCTTATAGTGGTATTTCACATATTGGTTATATTTTATTAGCATTATATAGTAATGATATTAATTCTTATATAATATATAAGATAATTTATAGTGTTACTACTATTAATATTTTAACAATATTATTAAGTTTAAGTCAATATTATGGTAGAGAAATTTTCTATATTAATCAATTAATTGGTATTTATAGACTTAATCCTTTTTTAGCTATTGCTTTTGCAATTAGTTTATTTTCATTAGCAGGTAAAGTGAATGCTTGCAAAAAATATTATACTAAATAATAAAAAAAATTAATAGAAAAAATTATTTTTTTTTCTTAGAGACTAAACGTATAAAAATAAATATTTTATTTAAAAAATAGTCCAAATTTAAATATTAAAAAAAGAAAAAACTTTCTAATAAGAGAAGATAATTTTGAGGAGTTTCTGACAGTGGGAAAAAAATAATCAAGAGCTTATTGTAGATGACTAACTAATAAATTATTGGTCGTATAACGTAAAGGAAAAAAATCCGTAACCAAATACGAAAGTATAAAAAAAATATTCAATGAATTGACATATCTAAGTAATTGAAGAAAGAAACTTTCTTAGTAGTTAAGAGCGAAAAGAAATAAGCCAAAATATAAGAATATAAAAAATATTCTGAAAAATATAAAAGCAAAAAATCAAAGATGATTAGGCTAAGTAAAATTTATTAGTGATAGTGAATAGTACCGAGAGGGAAAGTTGAAGAAAGAACCCATAATAAGGGAGTGAAAAAGAACCTGAAACAATAAGTTTATAAAATAAAAGGATAAAAATAATCCAATTATTTACCTTTTGCATAAGGGGTCAGCATGTAAATTAATTTAGCGAGGGTTAGAACCCAAAAGAAATAAAAAAAGTTAAATTAATTTGACCCGAAAGTTAGTGATCCAGTCATCATCAGATTAAAAATATAGATCGAACCTATTTACGTAGCAATGTAATTGGATGAATGATGATTAGTGAAGAAATTTTTATCGAACTAACTGATAGCTGGTTGATCCAGAAAACTATAGTAGTAGTAATCTTAATAAACATTATATAGAGTACCGCACTGGGATAAACTAATCGAGAAAATTTATAATAAAAAATGATATTAAGAATTCAGATAATAGGTGATAAGATCTATTATCAAGAGAGAAACAACTCTATCTATAAATTAAAAATCCGAAATGCATTATTAAGTGAAAATAAGATTCTTTATTGTTTAAAAATTTCAGAATGTGTGCTTGGAATCGGCAATCATTTAATTATATCGTAACAGAAAACTGAAAAAAGAGAAAAGAATCGCAAATAAACGGATCTAAAGATAAGCTTTTTTAATTATAGAATAATAATTTAAAATTATTATTGGTATGGATCCAAAATCCGATTTGGGATTTTAGTTAATGCTGACATGAGTAACGTATAAAAGAGTTTAAGCTCTTTGGCCGTAAAATCTAGGTTTTTGACGTAAATGAAAATTCGTTAAAGTTAAATGGTATCTAACCTAATATTAGGGATGAAAAAAGAAAAACTGGAAAAAAAGATATTACCATACTAAAACTAACACAAGTGATTTTATAGAATTATAAAAATAATTCTCAGGCTTTCGAAGAATCATTTTGAAGGAACTCGGCAAAATTAACGCTGCAACTATCGACCAAAAATACAACTGTGCGCAAAATAAATAATGAAGTATGCGCAGTGACTCTTGTCCAAGTCTACGAAGTGAAAATTAAAATAAAAATTCTTTTGGATTTTCTTTTTAATATAAGCCGTAGAGACTGACGGTTGTAATTCTAACGATCCTAAGGTAATAAAAGCTGCCTTAGATTAATATCACAAAAAAATAGGTAACTATTTGAATAAATTGAATATTCTAAGAGACTAAGTGTGATAAAACATTAAAAATGTTTAAGTAATAGTCCTTACCATAACTTTATTAAAAATTTTTTGGTAATATTTGAGCGAAATTCCTAGGCAAATAAGTATTGTCCTGCATGAATAGAAGAATGACGGCGTAACTGTCTCCAAAATGAATCGAGTGAAATTACAATATCGGTGCAGATGCCGATAATATACTGAGGGACGAGAAGACCCTAGAAATTTTATATTGATTATACGCTAATAATTTTACGTATAAAAAAATATTTAGCTGGGGCGGTATCTTCCTAAAATGTAACGGAAGATTTTATAAGGTAAAATAAAAATGCTTTTGCGTTTTAATTATAATGGAATAATTTTGCTTGACTGTATTAGACTTATTAGTCAATCAGGAAGATTTTTATAAATCTTGAACATAATTAACTGGATAGCAGCTATGCTGGTATTCAATCATAAAAAATAATTACTCTAGGGATAACAGAGTAATGTTCGGTATCAGCCCGCATGGTACCGTTCGTTTGCTACCTAATAAAAAAATAATTTATCGGGGTAGTATTTAATTTGTAATTTATTGAAAACCTTTTAGGTAATCAATTAAGGAAACTAAAATTCCTTTTAGAGACTAAATACAAATCAAGAATTATCTTGAAAATATAGTCCAATATAAAGAAAAACTAAAAATTTTCTTTTAATGCGATAACTAAACGACGTCGAGGATAAATTAAGTGATAAATTAGAAAATTAGATTTAACCCTAATTAATTAATTAGAATTAATTTCTTTAACGACTTTTCACTTAAATAATTAATTTATATATTTTTAAATTAAAATTATATATGGATTTATTATAATATAAAGTCTAATCTTAAAATAAAAGATTGGTCGGCTAAAAGATGAGCCGATAAATATTAAACATAAAATTGAAAAGTAAAAACTTATCAATTAGGAATATATAGATTCCTTTAGAGACTAAATGTTTAAAAAAGTGATATAACTTTTTTGTTATAGTCCAAGTTTTAATTAACTTTATTTTGCATCTTATCCTAGAACTGAAGAAGGTTCTAAGGGTGCGGCTTAGAATGGCCCACTAAATTTAAACAAAAAATAGAAATTTTCAGGAATCTTTGATCCTAAAAAATCTATTGAAATTTGGTCCGTTGGACTAAATTAGTGCTATGCACCAATTTTATAAATTTCTTAGAGACTAAATGTTTAACATATTTTTAAATTAATTATGTAGTAATAGTCCAATTATTAGCTTCATTTATGAAGGTTAATAATTTTAGGTTCTCCGCGTAATAAGGTACGTGAGCTGGGTTTAATATGGACCCATTAATAAAAATAAAATTAATGTCAAAAATTGGGTGAATTGCAAGAACAAGTCTCTGACTTAATTTGCAGCGAAGCTTATATTAGTGCAATTCTTTTAGAATTTAGATATAAGAACGTCCAACGACTAATCGGTGAGTTGCACTAACAATAATCCGGACACGAGTGCCCAACATAAAATATATAAATTTATTTAATATTTATTAGATTTATGATTACATAGTCTGAACAGATTGGTAACAATCTGAATAGTTAAATTAAATTTTTAACTGATAGACAGGAATTTTCTGTCTTGATAACAAATTGCATACCGTCGAAAGACAGGTAGTACTCTATCTTCAGTATAATTAGTAAAATAAAAACAGATTTTCTTAGTACGAGAGGACTGGAAAATATAGACCAATGATTAAAAAAGTTACGTCTATTAAAGAGAATTCCTGAAATCATATAAAGGAAGAAACATAGTTTGAAGAAATTTTACTTATTATTAAAGTTATAGAACATAACTATGAAAAAGATATAAATCTTTTTTTATGAATAAATTCAATTAAATATTATTTTTTCCTAATTTAAACTAAAAAAATTTTTTTAATTTCTCTTAAAATTTTAATAAAAAAAAAGAAAAAACTTTCTAATAAGAAGAAAATAATTCTTTTAAAGAATTTTCTTTTATTCTCCTATAGTGTAATGGTAGCATATAAGGCTCATGATCTTATGGTGATAGTTCAAATCTATCTAGGGGGTAATAAAATGGGATGAGGGAGTAGCCAAATGGTAAGGCAATAGTTTTTGGTACTATGATGTATTGGTTCGATTCCAATCTTCCTCTAATTTAAGGAGTGCCTGAATGGTTAGGGAGCCGGCTGTAAACCGGTGCGTAAGCAATGTAGGTTCGAATCCTACCTCCTTCAAAATAGCCCCAGTAGAGGAATGGTAGACTCAGAGGACTCTAAATCCTAGATATGTTGGTTCAAGTCCAACCTGGGGTAAACTGTTGTAGCTTAATGGATAAAGCTGTACACTTTTAATGTATAGATTGAGGGTTCAAGTCCCTCCAACAGTAGTAGAAGTAAAAAAAAAGATAAGTAAATCTTAAAATTTATATGTGTATGATCATAGCTCACTATTTACGCAATTTATTGACTTAACACATGCTGGTGAAATTAACAATAATATTGTATTTTGCATAGAGGTGAGAAAGAAATCTATTTACCCAGTTATTCTCTTTTTTATTTCTGGATAATTCATTTCTAGGTTTAGGTATAAGGGTTTTATTCCCTTGCCATTAATCCTTAGCATTTAGCCACAGAATTTTTATAAAAAGAAATTCCCTTAGGCAGCAGTGAGGAATATTGGGCAATGAACGAAAGTTTGACCCAGTCGATAAAAAAATATATTGATAAAAAAAATTAGAAATTAAATTGAAATTCTTTTTTATTAAAGTCCTGGCCAAAACTTGTGCCAGCAGCCGCGGTAATACAAGTAGGGCTGCGTAATTGATAATAAACAGGCATTAAGTGTGATAAGATTGGAGTTAAACTCCTAGAGTAATTAAGATAAATATAGATGAATAATTAAAGTAAGGATGGAATCTGAAGATTTTAGTTAGAAAACCTAAAGCTACTGCATCATTTAATTAATTAACTGACATTGAATCACTAAAGTGTGGGTAGCGATACAGATTAGATACCTGAATAGTCCACACCCTGAATACTGAATGTTTGTATAAGTACTTAATGGGTAAAACATTCCGCCTCCGTAGTATAATCCCAAGATTGAAATGGAATTGATTTAGCGGGTCTTAATATTAACTGTGGATTATTGCGATTTAATTGGTATATACGCCCAAATCTTACCTTCTTTTACTTTTATTTAAGTGAATCTTTAGATTCTTTGGTGTTGCATGGCTGTTGTTAGTCAATTCAGTAATGATTAATTGACAAAAATCACCTTTTTGTGTTTAACTACAAGTAATCATGGCCCAATAAGAAGGGCTATACGCGTAATACAAAGATAATTTTAATTCTTTAAATATTATCTCAGTTCAGACAATTACCTGTAATGGTTTTTCTAAGTTGGAATAGTTAGTAATCGCCTCTTTTAGAATAAGGCGGTAAATATTTTATTAAGATTGTATAAATTGCCTGTCACTGCCGTTGATTAATTATTAATTTAATTGATAGATGGTAGAAGTCATAACAAAGTCGTGGTATCGGAAGATGTTGCGTAATTAGATAAAAATTAAATTTCTTTCCTATATTATTTAAATATTTTATTTTTTGTATTTTTAAATCTTTTTTTCTTTTTATTATGTTAAAGTAGGGTAAATTTATTGGTGCTGGTTTAGCTTTATTTGGTTTAACAGGTGCTGCTATTGGTATTGGTTTAATCTTTTCTTCTTATATTAGTGGTGTTTCTCGTAACCCTGCTTTACAACCTCAATTATTCAGTATTGCTATTTTTGGTTTCGCTTTAGTTGAATCTTTAGGTTTATTCTCTTTAAAGAAGAGTTTAATGATGTTATATGCTATCTAATTTTTTTTTATTATTTAATAAGAGGTATAGTTTAATGGTAGAATAAAGATCTCCAAAATCTTTGATGTAGGTTCGATTCCTACTACCTCTATTATCAGAGTGTAGCTCAAATGTAGAGCATTAGCTTTGGGAGCTAAAGGTTGCGTGGTCGAACACGTCACTCTGAAAAAGAGTATGGAAAATTGTAAAAAAATACGTCTGATGACGGATAAATTTAAAAAAATTATGTTAATAAAAATTTTATATTTAACTTTATGTTCTTTTGGTATAATATCTGCTTTTATGATCTTAACTTCTTTAAATCAAATTACAAGATTAGGTTTTATTATTAAGGTCTTTATTTTTAATGCTTTAATTTTTATTCTTTTAGATAATTATTTTTTAGGATTAACTTATATTATTGTTTATGTTGGAGCTATTGCTGTTTTATTTATTTTTGTAATAAAGATGGTTAATAGTTCTAATGAATTAAATAAAAAAAATAATTATAATCAAAATAGATTATATGATGTTCTTTTATTTATATTTTTATCTTCTTTAATTATTTATCTTTTTTCTAATTTTAATATAATTAATTAGGAATCTACTAAAGGATTATATTTATATAATTATTTCTATGTCGATTATTTTACTGAATTCTTATCTTTTTCTGATATTGAATCTTTAGCTTTTATTTTATTCTTAGCTTATCCTATAGTTATAGTTTTAATTGGAATAATATTATGGATTATTTTAATAGGAATTTTAAGAATTAGTAATAATAATTAATTTTTATTAATTTTTGATTGTATAAGAACTCATAAGAGTAAAATTTTGTTTTTACAAAATTAATTTAAAAATATTATGAATAATATAATTTCTTATGGTATAAATTTTTCAGGTATTTTAATATTAATAAGTTTATTAATATTATTAAATATTAAAGCTAATAATGGTAAAAATTTAATTATTTTAATTATTTCTTTAGAATTATTTTTATTAGCTATAGCTCTCTTATTTATTCATTTCTCCTTTTTATTAGATGATTTAACAGGATCTTTATTTTCTTTAATATTATTACCTTTAGCTGGTTCAGAATCAGCTATTGCTTTAAGTATATTAATATCATATTATCCAAAACGTGGAAGTATAAATCATTAAGAAAGGTCAAATTAAGTTATTTAGTTTTATTACAGATATAAAAAAAATTTTTTTTATCTCTATTATTTTTTATTTTATGATAACTAGTTTAATTATTATTTTAATTGTAGTTGTTAAGGTTATTTTTGCTACTTTAAGTGAAAGAAAAGTTAAGGGTGCTTGTCAAAGACGTATTGGTCCTAATACAGTTGGTATATATGGTTTATTACAACCATTAAGCTAGTGGTTTAAAAATAAGGCTTATTATGAGTAAATAAATATTTATTATTCATAAGATTATTCAATAATCTTTAACGACTTACGCCTTACAAATAAATTAAATATTTGAAGAAATAGTCTAATATTTTTTATAACAATAGGATATTTTTATAGATTTGGTATATCCATTTAATTAGAATTGGACTCAGATTTTTTAATAATATTTTTGTAGTTAAAAAAATATGGAATCAAGATTTTATTAGTTTTATTTAGTAGATTTATTTTATAAACTTTTTATTTAATAATGATGAAAGTTTTTTATTAATTTTATTTTGATCTCTATTTAAAAATTCTTTAAACTTTATAATTTTATTTTTAAATATAATAGATGACCTAGTGTTAAAAGATTTAAAAGATATAATAAGATTTTTCATTACTTTAATATGAATAATTATTTTTATAAAAAAAAAGATAATTAATCGGATATTTATAAAATTACTTATTAATCTTATATATTATTTTTTTATATTGATAATTCTTAAGATTTAGGTAATTGATTATAATATTATCGTTTTATTACTACATAATATATTGGTATTAATAGATGTATTTTATTAGTAAAATTAGATATTGATATTTCTTTTAAAGGTTTTTATTATAATAATAAATTTATTATTCTTGAAACTTATTTTTTTTAATTATTTATTCTTATTTAAAATATTTCTTATAGTAGCAGATGGTGTAAAATTAATATTAAAAGAAAAGATTATACCTAATAATGTTAATGGATTTTTATTTGTATTCAGTCCTTTTTTCTTTTTTGGTATTTCTTTATTAAATTGGGTAGTAATTCCTTTAAATTATGGTATTAGTATTAGTGATTTTCAAGGTATAAGTGTTCTTTTTTCTATTACTTTATCTGAAATTTCTATTTTAGGTTTATTATATGCTGGTTATTCTAGTAATTCTAAATATAGTTTATTAGGTAGTTTAAGATCTATTGCTCAAATGATTAGTTATTCTGTAACTAAGAGTTTAGCTATTATTTGTATATTATTTACTGTAGGTTCAGTAGATTATTTAACTATTTTAGAATCTCAAATTAATAATGGATTATATTTAGCTTTATTACCTGTAACTATTATTCTTATTATTACTTGTGTTGCTGAATTAGGTCGTCCTCCATTTGATTTATTAGAAGCTGAATCAGAGTAGGTAGCTGGTCATATGACTGAATATAGTTCTATTTCTTTTGCTTTCTTTTTTTTAGCAGAATACAGTATGATGTTATTCATGGGTGTTTTTATTAGTGTATTATTATTTGGTTAGAGTACTCCTGTTCCTTTCTTATTTTTTTTATTTTTAATTAGAGCTTCTTTTCCTAGAGTTCGTATTGATAATATTTTATATTTTAATTGGGGTCATTTATTACCATTTTTAACTGGTTATATTATTTTATTATATCCTTAGTTATTAATTTTATCTTAATAATTTAAATTTAACTTAATTTTAGTTACTTAGTTTTTTTCCTTTTTTTTTATTTATTATGGGTATTTTACAAATTAGTTTAATTATACTTATTGTTATTTCTGCTATGTATTTAATTTCATTTTGGGCTATTCCTAAAAAAGGTGATTTAGAAAAATTAAGTGCTTATGAAAATGGATTTAATCCTATTGGAGATGCTAGAATGAAAATTGATATTATTTATTGGATTATAGGTTTATTATATTTAATTTTTGATTTAGAATTAATATTTTTAATTCCTTTTGCTTCTATTATTTATTCTATTAATTCTTTTTTTGCTTTTTCTGCATTAATGTTTTTTTTAATTATTTTAGCTTTAGGTTTTGCTTATGAATATATATCTAATGCATTAAATATTTTACCTCCAAAAATTCAAAATTAAAAAATTTTGTTACTTAAATTTTTTCTTTTTAATGTCTAGTCTAAGACATTAAATTAGACCTTTATAATAAATTAAATATTTGAAGAAATTTTATTTATATATTTTATGAGAATTACTAAAACTAATCCTTATTTAACTTTAGTTAATGAATTTATTATTGATTCCCCTGCTCCTATGAACATTAATTATTTTTATAATTTAGGTTCTTTATTAGGTTTAAATTTAGTTGTTTTAATTATTACTGGAGTAACTTTAGCTATGCATTATGCTCCTACTGTAGAATTAGCATTTATATCTTCTGAACATATTGTTAGAGATGTTAATAACGGATATTTAATTCGTTATACTCACTGTAATGCAGTTAGTATGTTCTTTATTATGGTTTATATCCATATTGGTAAAGCTTTATATTATGGTAGTTATAGAGCTCCTCGTAGATTATTATGGATTGTAGGTGTTTTCATTTTTATTATAATGATGGCTACAGCTTTCATAGGTTATGTATAGATTTGGGGTCAAATGAGTTAGTGGGGTGCAACCGTAATTACTAATTTATTCTCTGCAATTCCTTTTGTTGGAGGTGATTTAGTTGAGTTAATTTGGGGAGGTAGTAGCGTTGATCAACCTACTTTAAATAGATTCTTTAGTTTACACTTTTTATTACCTTTCATTTTATGTGCTTTAGTTGTAATGCATTTAATTGCTTTACATCAACATGGTAGTAATAACCCAGTAGGTATTTCAAGTAATACAGATAAAATTACATTCCATCCTTATTTTACTGTTAAAGATTTAGTAGGATTTTTATGGTATGGTTTAATTTTATTTGGTTTAGTATTCTTTGCTCCTCATTATTTAGGTGATCCTGAAAATAATATTATGGCTAATCCTTTAGTAACTCCTCCTCATATTGTGCCTGAATGGTACTTTTTACCTTTCTATGCTATATTAAGATCAATTCCTAATAAATTATTAGGTGTAATTGCAATGTTTAGTGCTTAGTTAATTTTAATTCCTTTATCATTTATTCATACTTAGAATATTCGTTCTAATAGATATAGACCTTTAAAGAACTTTGCTTTCTGGATTTTTGTATTTAATTTCTTATTTTTATTATGGTTAGGTGCTTGTCCTGTAGCTGAACCATATGTTACTTTAGGTCAAATTTCTACAGTTATTTATTTTGGTTATTTCATTTTATTAATGATTTAGGGTTAAATTAATCTTATAATTTAATTTGGGAATATAGTAAAAAAGATAAAATAAAAAAATTGTAAAATTTTTAAAATTTAATTGTTAAATCTTTAATATTTCGATATTTATGAATCGTAGATCTTTTGCTACACATCCTTATCATTTAGTTGATATTTCTCCTTGGCCTATTTTAATGTCTTTTGCTTTATTATCTGGAGCTTTAGCTTTAGTTAGTTGGTAGACATTAGGTGAAAATAGTAATTTAGTTTATTTAATAATTTTAAGTAATATAGTTCTTATCTTTATTTTATGGTTAAGAGATGTTATAAGAGAAGGTAAAGCTGGTTTTCATACTGAAGCTGTTGCTTCAGGAATTAAGTTAGGATTTATTTTATTCTTAGTTTCTGAAGTTATGGTATTCTTTAGTATTTTCTGGACTTATTTACATAGTTCTTTAAATCCTAGTGTTGAATTAGTATTTTGGCCACCTTTAGGTGTTAATGCTGTAGATTATTTAAGTTTACCTTTATTAAATAGTATTTTATTATTATCTGGTGGTTTTATTGCTACTTGGGGACATCATGCTTTTTTAATGGGTAATAAAACAAATGCAATTTTAGGTTTATTAATAGCTATTATTTTAACTATTTTCTTCTAGTATTTACAATATATTGAATATAATTTTGCTGAATTTACTATGAGTGATTCTGTTTATGGTTCTTGTTTCTTTGCTGGTACTGGTTTACACGGTATTCATGTTAAGATGGCTGTAATCTTTTAGTTAGTAGCTACTTACAGAATTTATAGTGATTCTGTAACAAGTACTCATGCATTAATTTTAGATTTCTCTTTAGTTTATTTCCACTTAGTTGATGTTGTTTGGTTAGCTTTATATTAGGTATTCTATTTCTGGGGTTCTTAATATTTTATTTAAATTATGAAAGTGTAATATAAAATAATTATGAAATTAAGAGAATA
Organism: Boothiomyces sp. JEL0838; assembly: GCA_027604245.1. Lineage (NCBI taxonomy): Eukaryota > Fungi > Chytridiomycota > Chytridiomycetes > Rhizophydiales > Terramycetaceae > Boothiomyces > Boothiomyces sp. JEL0838. The sequence continues at coordinate 3,437 of JADIIY010000122.1, read as the reverse complement.
AATAATTCTAAATTTGAATTAATTTTTTTAATATGAAAAATTTCTTTTGATTTTCTTTTTTAGCATGAAACATGCTTCTTTTATGATTAATAGATGGTTATTATCTACTAGTGCTAAAGATATTGGTGTAAAGTATATTATTTTCGCTGGTTTATCTGGTATAGTAGGTAGTTCATTATCCTTTAAGATTCGTTTAGAATTAAAGAGTGGTGGTGAAGTATATTTTTTAGGTGAAAATCATCAATATAATGTTGTTATTACTGGTCATGCTTTATTAAAGATTTTCTTTATGGTAAAGCCTGCTTTAATGGGAGGGTTCGGTAAAAAAAGCTCTTAAGAGCTGAAATTAAAAAAAGGATTTATATAAAATAACTAAATTAATTAACGGTTATTTTCATATTTCTAAATAGGAAGTCTAGCATATAATAATAGATTGGTTAAATATTAGAGCTATAAATTATTAGAATGAAAAACATTTAATTAAAACAAATAAGGATTTATCTGATATTAATAGTAATACATAATTATCTGGATTTATTAATATTGATGGTAACTTTAATGTAATTATAATATTTATAAAAAATACCAATAATATTAGAATACAAGCTTAATTTAGATTAGAATTAAGACAAAATTATCATCATTCAGTTCTAAATAACTCTAAAGATACTAGTTATATATATATGGTATGCTTATTATAGCTAATTATTTAAGTGTAAATGTCTATAATCGTTTAAGAATATTAGAAAAATATATAACTTACCAATATTATTTTTTAGCAGAATCAAAAAAAGTCAATATTTGATTAGACAATATTTAAATAGATATCTTTAATTTAGTAGTAAATATTTAAATTATTTAGATTGGTGTAAAATTATAGATTAAAATAATTCTAAAAATTTAAACACAGAAGAAATTATTATTAAAGCAAATCTTTTAAAATACTTTTTTTAATTTTATTTCCCTATAATACTTTTATTATGGTATTATTAAAAAAATTGCCGTCAAGACCGTAATGTCTTGTTATTACTCTACTATATGACGGGAAGTCCCTAAAGAACTTATTATTAAATTAAAAAAGAGATTATATATAATCTATAAATTTAATTTATATAAAAATATAAGTTATGTTACAATGGGTAATCCGCAGGAAACCAAAGGAATATTAATATTTTTTTAATTTTTTTCAACTTTAATTATTCTTAGTAGGATCCCCAGAGACGCATTTTGCCAAAAATTTTTTGAATTTTTTTGTATACGTAGACTCCCCACGAATAATTTTAATTATTCAGGGAGAAGATATAGTCCAACAATTGATGAAAGTCAATTGAAAAATTGAATTGGCTAGTCCCTGTAATGATTGGTTGCCCTGATATGGCTTTTCCTAGATAGAATAACATAGGATTCTGGTTATAGCCCCCTTCTTTAATTTTATTAGTTACCGGTATGTTTACTGGTGGTGCAGGTGTCCAAAAAGTACTTGCAATATATATATTATTTTACTGAAAATGAATTCATATCAGTAATAACTTATAGTTGTTCAGAGACTTAATAATATAAAAAGCCCTTGGCTTTTAAGATAAAGTCCTGTAAATTTAGACATAATTGTAGTTAAGTAGTTAGTCAAATTTTATGAAAAATAATTTAAAATTTGAATTAGGTTATTACTAGATAGGTTAAATAGAAAAAAATGAAATAATAATTATACCTAAAGAAAAACAAAATAATAAAGGTAAATTACAATATCTATCAATTAAAATAGTTTTTGCTGATAAAGATCTTCCTTTACTAATTAAAATTAAAGAAGTTTTAGGTGGAAGAACTATTATTAAACCAAAAGGTAATTAAATTATTTAGATTTATCAAGATAAAAAAATTTAGCAAATTTAGGCTAATTTATTAAGTGGTAAAAAGATAACCCAAAAGTTTATGAATTAAAGAAATTTTTAAATTACTGAGATTAAAATTTATTAGATATTTAAACTAAAAAAAGTAATTTTTTATAAAATAATACATGGTAGGCTAGATTTATTGATACTGATAGAAATTTTACAATAAATTATGAAAAGAATAATAAAGAATATGTTGTTAAAACTAAAACTTATATGAGTATTTCTCAAAGTATTATAAATCAAGTTAATAAATAAGATAATATTGAATTTAAGAACTTAATTAAAATATATTTATAATTAAAAAATATCAGTATATCTCATCGTATTAACACAATTACTTATAAATTAAGAGTAGATAATATTGAATCATGTAAAATTTTAATTAATTATTTAGATAAATATCTTTAATTTAGTAGTAAATATTTAAATTATTTAGATTGGTTAAAAGTTTATAACTTAAAAGGATTGAAAAAAAACAATAATATTAAAACGAATATAATTACAAACATAAAATAGTAAGAATACTAAACGAACCTATTTTAATTAGGACCATTTAAATAACTTTTATAAATTAAATGGTTAATAACTGATTATTTATAATGATTAGACTTATGTCAAATTTATAAAATGTGACAGGTTGGACTGTTAAGGATGGTAGTCCATTAAATTTAAATCGATGCTATAATTTACTCAATTTGAATAAGGATACTCATAATTTATATAAATTAAGTAATTTATACTTATTTATATTTAACCATTGGAATTATAGTAAAAATTCTTTAAACAAGGGTATAAATAGCCTGGGTAAATATCCCATCAAAGACTATAAATTAAAAATAAAAATGATTAATAGAAAATATTATAATACTAAATTAAGTTTTAATAAGCCGATTAATAAGTGGTTTTATCAATGGTTAGTAGGATTTACTGATGGTGATGGTAGTTTTATTATTGATAGACAAAAAAATGGGAAAAAATGGAATTTAATATTTAAAATATCACAAAAAAGTAATAATGCTCAAATACTTTATTTTATAAAAAAAATTTTAGGATGTGGTAGGGTTAGTAGACCTGTAAATACTAATTGGTCTTTTAGAATAAGAGATATTAATCAAATTTCTAATATCATATTTCCTATATTTGATAAATATCCTTTAGTTTCAGTTAAATATTATGATTATAAGTTATTTAAAAAAGCTTATTTTATTTTAACAGATAATACTTTAAAAAAAGATATTAGAAATAAATTAAAGGAAGAAATATATAATTTATTAAAATAGGGACCAGATAAAAATTTTTTATCTGGTGTATGGGAAAATCCTAATTTTATTTTATCTAAACCTTGGGTTACGGGATTTTTTGAAGCAGAAGGATCTTTTTATATAGTAAAAAAAGATGAAAAAAGATTTAGTCATGGATTTAGTATTACACTAAAACAAGATAAAATAATATTAGAACAATTATGTTCTATTTTTCATTGTTCTTCTAAAGTCAAATATAATAATAAAGGTTTTTTTTCTTTAGATTCTACTGGATATCGCACTC
>JADIIY010000121.1:0-26966 GCA_027604245.1 Boothiomyces sp. JEL0838 | reverse complement strand
GGGTGGGATTTAAAGGAGAGAAATTATACATGTCAGCAAATTTTTGTTGTACATTTTTGAATTTGTTCAACTTTGAAACCCCCCAATTTTGATTTTACAGAAATTGCACAATGGGAAACTAAAACTGCAACGGGAATTACTTTACAAGAGGAAATGCAACCGGCAACTAAATCTAAATCGTATAATGAGATGATCATGTCAAGAAATACAAGGACTTTAAGAGATCGGCAATTTTAAACGAATTTTGCTTTATTGTTTTTACTTTTTGCGACAGGAGCAGCGGTCTTCATCAGGAACACCGCGTAATGCTTCTTCGATATGCATACCACAGCCACTCCAGGTAGCTTTCTTACATTTTGGGCTGAGTTAGCGACAACTTACCATTGAACTCTCCCGCACATTTTGATGGAAATGTCTCTTTTTTCTTGTCCTTTTTAACCACAAAGTTACATTGTTCCAGCGTGGCGCAGTATTAGTAATATTTGAGCAATAATGGAGGAAAGTAGGATTTTCTAGAGGGGACTAGATCAAAACATTGTTCCACTCTATTGAGTTGGATAGGGGTTGGGTTTGTAAGTCTTTCCGCGGTTTTCTTGAATATACGCCAACACGATTGTAATTCGATCGTTAACGCTAACTAACCCTGGCGCACTACTCCAACAAGTTACAGGCAAGTCAAACTTTATAAATAATAAACCGAGTATAAGAGATAATCAAATCCATTTATTTTGGACATTGGCAACGGTCTTCCTTTGGAATACCTTGTAAAGCGGTTTCGATATGCATTCCACATCCAGCCCAGGTTGGCTTGTGGCATTTGGAACTACAATTAGTCTCTATTTACCATTCAACTTTGCGACACATTCTTGAAAATATTGGCAAAATTCGTTTCAATCTCTCATGTTTTATACTGTGGGGAACTAGTCATGATTACTCATTTTGCCGTGGTGGAAAAATGGAAGAACAATGAAATCCACCCTCACGTGTTTCTGTCATTATATGTCAGAAATTAATTAAAACAGTTTTTTATTACTTTGGTCTTAATTTAGGCGGATTGGCGAGTTGATTCACTTTGAGAACTGCTCTTTCTGAGTACAGCTATCAGTAATAAATTCATTTAATCGATAAAACGAATATGTAAATTGAATTTATTGGAGTTTACAAAGTTTATCCAATTTTGTCACAAGGATTTAAACGAATCTGAGTGGTTCTCTCTTTACGAATCTGAGTGGTTCTGCTTCTCTCTTTACGAATCTAAGAGGTTCTGCTTCACGCTTTACAAATCTGAGTGGTTCTGGTTCGGCTTCTCTCTTGACAAATCTAAGAGGTTCTGCTTCTCTCTTGACAAATCTAAGAGGTTCTGCTTCACGCTTTACAAATCTAAGAGGTTCTGCTTCACGCTTGACAAATCTAAGAGGTTCTGGTTCTGCTTCTGCTTCACGCTTTACAAATCTGAGTGGTTCGGCTTCACGTTTGACGAATCTGAGTGGTTCTGGAGATGCTTCTCTTTTATTTCTATTATCAAATTGAAATTACAATGGGGCAGATAATGCGAGAGCGAACAACAAGTAAGTGAATTGCATGATAGTTATGATTATGCTTGAGCTGCTCTCCTATTTATACTAAATATCCATGTCGGCAATTCCCACTTTCTGCCGTGGAAATTCAAAATCCATGACTGCACCAATAGGAATAAACAATGGCATTTTCAATAATGAACCGTGGAAAAACAAATCTGAACCCATGGATATAGAGACTCTAAAGTGTGCAGAGGTTACCATGAATTTCTATTTGAAATGATAAATGGAATTATTAGATTGAATATATTCTCCCCTAATAGTTTTGTGATGTATATTTACATGGGTGAAATTACAAAACTGTCTTTACATAGATTTATTTATTTAATCACAATCATTTTGAATTTGGGTCAGCATTTCATTTTGTAAATCTGACGTGAGCTGGTTCTGGTTGTGCTTCACGTTTGTTTCTAATGAAGGCATCTGGGTCAGCTTTTGCATCTCTTTTTGCATAGTATTCCCAATCGATAAAGTCTGGGTTTGCATCTCTTTTTGCATAGTATTCCCAATCGATAAAGTCTGGGTTTGCTTCTCTCTTGGAATAGAATGGCCAGCCAATATAATCTGGGTTTGCCTCTCTTTTTTGAGCTCTAAGATTAATTCCAGCGTTACGGAAGGGCTAAACAGGAAGCAAAAAACAAGTAAGTGAATTTCATTTTAGAATATGGCAGCATAAAATGTAGCAATTTATAGTGATACTGGTGCAAATATTTGAGTATCCATGCAGTTTATGAAAATATTTATATGGTAAATATTGACACTTGGAAATCCACGAGTACGTTCTCAACAGTCTTCTCCGGAGTTTCTGCCATTGATTAAAATACAATCTTTGATTTACCATAATCATGCGAAACATCCTTGTGTTCAAATCGCGAGGTTTCCTCCTGTGAATACCACGGATCTAAATTCAAAAGTTATTAAAAATGGAAAAAAAGATGCTAGATATGAATGGAATAGATTAGAGATTTCTCCATCTACTAGAAATGCCAGTCTACCCTACAACATCTGTTATCCACGCCAATTAAACACTCAAGGAATCAAACAACAGTTTAACTTTACCCATTTACACGGCAGTATAATAATCCATCCATTTCAAAATAATTTCAACTCTAAAAGTGAAACGACGAGCGGGTGACGTATTCTTTTTCTCATGTCAAACATTAATTCAGACTACCTCCCACTAACCATTCCAGCCGGACAATTTCAGTTGTTTCTACAAATTGCGGTATTATTCACATGTACAACATTCACTATATACACGTTTCTAAAGATTGATTCCAAAGTAACCAAATTACACAAGCAAATCAAAGTGTTATATGTAGCATCCATCATTACACAAATAGTATATATTGCATATTATAATAATCCACTTGCGAATATAGGTCTGAATTTCACCCGCGGATATTGCTTGTTCACTATCTTGTTTATTAACCGTCATTCAGAATTTGAATTTTTAAAGCTATTATCATCTATATCAGTACTATCTAAAAAGCTTTTGTTTTCGCTTCAGATACTCTGGGTAGTTATTTGGCTACTGCTTGTGTTTCTCCCGTTGACGGTGGGATTGATACTAGTTTTAGCCTATCCAGATTATTTGCTACTATTCAAACAGGTAAAAAATACTAATTTAGTATGGCGATTTAGGCGCAATGGTATTCAACGTCTTAGGAACGTTACTCGAATTCATAACAAACATTTACGCGGCATTTATAATTCGTAGGTACATTGTTCGAAAGTATTCAAAGAATGAAGATGAGGATGCGAAATATACGCTATCCATAGCTTCATTCAAACGACTGAAATACCTCAGCTATGGAATAGTGTTCAATGCGTTTTTTTGTTCAACACTGTATCTTGGTTCTTTTAGAATTGAAGACGATGTACTGAGAAAACTATCGTGTAATTCATCGCAGATAGTCGTTCATTTAACTACCATCATGTTTGCCTACCGGTTCATTGCTGCTCAGCAGTGTATCTTTCCACAAGACAATACTCCTACAAACAGCAAGGACAAGAAACTCTCAACTCCAAAAGCGACAAAATCAACTGCAACAGTAACTAAAATAATAATGTCAAAAAATAAATGAAGAGTTTATTCTATTTAGCATTTTTTCCAGTTGAATTGGTAAGATTGCAATGCAAAGCCGGTTTCTGAGCTGGTGGTGATGAAAGAGACTGGGCCAGAAGGAGACCAGTTGGAAAATCGCACTTGGGTGTTGATTTCTAGTGCAACGTCATTTGTGCATCCACTCCATACTGGTTGGTCCAAAGGCACAACATCGACAATGTTAAAGTCTCCTCTTGCTGGGCCATTGAAGACAGTTTGGAAACTAGCAGTGTCAGATTCACCTTGGAAGTAATAAGAAGTCTTTTCTACTGCGGTAACATTTGGTTGAACATTTAGTGATCCAGTAAGACCAACAGCAGCGAGAGAGAATTGCCATCCCTTTTCGTATTCAAATTCAACCGATATTTGGCAGTTCTTTCTGCTGTCAGTGATAACAGTGTTGTTTCCAGAAAGCGCGGTCAATTCAGTGAATTCAACATGAAAGGCAGATCTGTCTGGAGTAATTAATGCCGAAGCAGAACCAACAGGGCAGCCGGTACCACCATAGATGATTTGCTTGATGTTTGCAAATGAAGGTTGTGCAGAGACGTACAAAGCCAGAGTTGCTAGATATAATGCCATTTGGATCGAGTAGAATTCTATGGTTTAAATACAACGGTTCTCGACCTACCCAGTCATACCACTTGCTATATTTAGCAAGTCCTTGGTGAAAAAGCTGATGTTGTTCGAGAAATCAAGGTCGCTATTTCAAGTGACTATCCCAATGGCACCATAGCTTGGCCGCATGTGCATTGACATGGCTTACAAACAATACTCTAGTTTCTACAGCTACAATGAGCCACTTCATTCCTTACTTGATGAGACATTGAATTTGCAAAGAGTATTCGTTGCACCAATTTGAACCGTTTGATTTAAGAGTGAATCTCAGCAGCTGATATAGGCACCCAGGAAACGAGATCCCAAAAAGTCTGAAAAAGCACAACAAAAGGTCATTTAATCCTTACATCTAATTAGCCGCAAATATCACCATTTTTTATTCAACTTATATCGGGACGAAGATGGCCAAATTTCAAGTAAACCGTGGCATCACCAGTTAAACTGTGCTGGACGGCTTCTGTAAGCAGCATTCTACCCCAGCAATCCTTGTCCATTGGTTGCTTGAATTCTAAATTCCCTTTCAGTACAAAGATTTCAAACAGCTGGTTCTCATTACAAGATTTCACAATATCTTTTAACTCTAGTTTCCCATTCAATTTGACCAAATACGCTTCTTCCTGATATTTCAAATCATTGTGAAGTTGTACTAATTGATAATCTGCAAATGTTTGCCATTCCGCATTCAGAGTTTGTTTTGCGATATGCTGCCTATCAGTTCCTGGGGCTTGTCGGAGTTTAACAAGGATCAAGCAACCGTCTTTTGAAAATGGTGCATGCACGAATCCTTCGGGGTTCAGCAAATACGATCCTTCAGGGTAATCTCCACTTTCATCTGAAAATACTCCTTGCAAAACTAGAATTTCTTCTCCTTGCGGATGCGGGTGTTGGTGAAACTTTGAGTTTGGGAGGTATTCCACTATTGAAGTGACTCTTCCAGACTCTTGTCCACCAAATAATTCAAATCTTTTTCTGCGAACCATTGGGTTGGGACTATCTACAAATTCCAGCTTTTTGCTGTCAATAAACACAGGCAGGGAGTAATTGTCGTTCATTAGTCGGTGTACATTCGGGTGTCTATTTATATGGATGATTGTTTTTCCGACAAGTCTGATTTTCCGCAGAGTTGGGAGGGAAATTCTGTGCAACTGTTGATTGATCTCGAGTATTGCGGAAAAAGTCTTGTTAAAGATAAACGTAAAAAGGAATTTGTTCTCTCAGAGACAATTCAAATTCGAGTGATCTATCCGAAACCGTTTCCCATTTTCTGGATATAACCCGGTAGCCAGCCAACTAGCACCGCAATTATCCCCCAGTGTACTCGCATCAGAAGGTGGAGATGATCGGAAGCTTTTCCTTTATCAACACGTCATTTTAAGTTTACGCGCTTCAAGGAAATTTTCATTTTTTTGTGAAAACTAATGTCTCCTAATCACGAAAGAGCTGCTTCTGCCAAATCAGTAAAAGTAGATGAAAACGGATTATCATGGGCACCTCAGGGAATGGCCAAGCGCTTCAAAGAGACTCCAGAAGAAAAGCAAAAGAGATTAGAGCGCATAGCCGATGCAGTAAAAATCATCCTTGAAAACCTTGGTGAAGATGTAGATAGAGAAGGGATTTTAAAGACGCCAATGCGATACGCAAAAGCATTGGATTTTTTGACTCAAGGCTACAATTCCAACTTGGAAGACCTTGTTAACCAAGCCGTGTTTGAAGAAGATCATGAAGAAATGGTGATGGTAAAGAACATTGATATTTGCTCCATGTGCGAACATCATATGGTGCCTATTATTGGAAAAGTAAATCTTGTTAATGAAGATGACCATCGCGTATATTCCAAGTCAAAAAGTAATTGGGCTATCCAAATTGGCTCGTATTGCCGAAATGTTTGCTAGGCGTCTTCAAGTGCAAGAACGATTGACTAAACAAGTCGCTACTGCTTTAATGGACGTACTACACCCACAAGGAGTAGCAGTACTTTTATTTTTGATTTAGGTTACCATGGAGGCAAACCACATGTGCATGGTAATGAGAGGAGGTATTTTATACTAATCCAGTTCAAAAAGCAAGCACTAGCACCATCACCTCTTGCATGTTGGGGGTATTCCGTGAAGATGGAAAAACCAGAGATGAATTCTTGAAGGTAATATTAGTTAATGCAGCTCTCTCGCAGCCATTAATAAACAGGTATGCAGGTAGCTTATTTTTTTACTTTTTTGTCTTACGTAAGCAATACATTTCTTTAGATGCGGATAAATAATCCCATCTCAATAGTTTATCACAAGACTAGTTTTTAAGCCATCTAATTCTGTATGTTAATCTTGTTAGTATCCGTTTTAGCACTTTTCTGCCATGGAATGAATAGTTGTCAAAACTGGTAGTGAGCAATTCTAGATTTTTACGCGGGCTATAGTAATGGAGAGATGAAGATAGTTGGATAACGCGAGTTATAGCAATCGTAAGATAATCAAAGCTCTTGAAACAGAGGGTAACGTGAAAAGAAGCGTGCTTGATAGACAAAGAATTGCACCATCAATAAATTTACATGTACTGGGTACTCGCCATTACCGCTGCCTAGTTTGTAAGGATAGCTTGAATCACAAGTCAGTTTTTCAAGATTTGCAAAAATGCAATCTGAAGATATTGAAATGCAGGACAATGAGCAGTTGCTAGGAATCAACCCTGACAGACCCGTAAATATCCGCCAGAGACATAGGCGGATGGGAAAGAAAAAGCAGCGTTTAATTCTGATTGCGGTGGTAAGCGTCATCTCGTTGTTTGCCATATTATTCATGATTGCTGGACTGCCTACAAAGGATGATACACCGGTAGAAAACAATCCTATTGTAGATCATGGGACAGGAAACCAAAATACTCCCGAAATACCCAATGATAAAGTAGAACTTGATAAACCAAAGGAACCAGAACAAGTAAATAAGGAACCAGAACAAGTAAATAAGGAACAAGTAATTACGAAATCAGTAGAACCAAAGGAAACTGGTGCACCTGTTGAACCAACAAAGAAACCGGTTACTTTCCAAATGCTGGCAGGATACCAGACATCTGGTTATTTAAACGAAGATAATAACTGGCTGAAATCCCCCATGGTTCCTGATGGAACTAGGGCTACAATGGAAAACGGGGTAATCAAGTTATCTCACATTGAATACGGAAACGAAACGGTGATTGCAAATGTGAATGATTTCAAAACAGAAAAGGGACCAATCACACCTACAAATTGGGAGTTATCCAAAGACATGGAGTATATTCTATTGACTGCAAATGTCCAGCATGGATGGAGACATTCATTCTTTGCTGATTACTATATCTACAACATTAAAGAAAAGACTACGAAGCCGTTGACTTTGACTGTATCAGACAAGATAATAGAGAATGAATTGGGCAGTGGTAGGATTGCTTTGGTGTTGTGGGCACCAGTTGGACATAATTTAGTATGGGTCAGGGATAATGACTTGCACTTTACTGTTGATGGACATGAATTGCAAATTACAAATGATGGATCTAAAAACGTTATCAATGGGATATCTGATTGGGTATACGAAGGTTTTTATTCTTAATTTTAGAAGAAGTATTAAATAATCCACAGAGCTCTTGGATTTCTTTGGATGGCACCAGTGTAGCTTACTTGAAATACAATGAAACACTTGTAAAAGACTTTGAATTGCAGTATTACGACAAGGCGGGTTACGATCAGTACCCACAAAAGATTGACTACAAATATCCTAAACCAGGAACACCGAACCCAAAAGTCACTTTACACGTCGCCCAAGTATCCAATTTAAATGTCCAAATTCACGATATATTATTGCCTCAAGTATTCCAATCACAAGATCTTATTATTGCTGAATTGAAATGGCTACAGTCGACAGTTTTCATTGTACGGTGTATGAACAGAATTCAAAATCATCAAAAAGTGTATCTGGTTGAATTAAAAGATGGGAAGTGGATTGCTAGTCTCACTAGAGATGAGAAAACTGTTGATGGCGCTTGGTTTACAAAGGTAACTGGAATTAATTCAGATGCATTCTATTAATGTAATCAGTGGTGGTTACTTGGAGTTGTTGGATAATGAAGAAGGATACGTTCATATAGCGTATTTCAAAGATCCCAAATCCGCTAAACCAGAATGGCTTACAAGTGGTAAGTATGAAATCGATGCAATCAAAGGTGTTACTGACGAATACGTTTACTATACAAGCACCGAGGTTCACTCTACCCAAAGACATTTATTTAGAGTGAGCTACAGTGGAGAAAAAACTCAACTAACACCTATGGAAGGCATAAAGAAATATCGGGTTGTCAAGGAATACGAAAAAGAAATTGGCAAAGAGATTGGAAATGAAGGGTATTATGATGCCAGGTTCTCTCCCGGATGTACATACTATAGCATTGCATACCTTGGCCCAGATATTCCTTGGCAAAGAATTGAAAAGATTGGCGATCCTTCATTTGGTAAATTCACCAGTGAATGGGATTCCTACCAAACTCTACACGAAACTTATGAATTACCCCAACTAATGTACTTGTCAATTCCAATTGAAGGTGATGAACTGAATTGCAAAGTTATTCTGCCGCCTAACTTTGATAAAACCAAAAAGTACCCTGTCTTGTTTGATATCTATGGCGGACCTAATCATCAAAAAGTAAACAAAATATACAGTATCGACTATCTCTATCAATTATCGGCACATGGGTTTATAGGCGTTATTGTGGATGCAAGAGGAACAGGATTCAAGGGTAGAAAGTTCCGAACAGCAGTGTACAAGAACCTAGGTAAACATGAATCCCAAGATTTCATTACAACAGCCAAATATTTGGCAGATACATATTCGTTCATAGATAGCTCAAGAATAGGTATTTGGGGCTGGAGTTTTGGTGGATTCCTAACATCAAAAACCATTGAGCAAGATTCAACAATCTTTTCGCTTGGAATGGCTGTTGCACCAGTTACAGACTGGAAACTATACGATTCAATTTACACAGAAGTACTCTTTTCTAATGTAGCGGTATATGCAGACACCTGAAGAGAACCCAGAAGGATACAAGGAATCAGCAATCTCTAGGATGAACGGATTCCGAAATGCAAAGTTCTTGATGATTCACGGAACTGGAGATGGTACATATTTTTAACATAGATAACGTGCATTTTCAGAATAGCGCCAGATTGGTATGGAAACTAACAGGTGCTGGCGTTGAAGGGTACACCGTGCAGTATTATACTGATAGCGATCATAGCATGGGTGCCAATGGTGCTCAAAGCCAAGTGTTTAGACTATTAACATCGTACATATGCTTCAATTTTAAAATGGAATGCAAATAAAGAGTATATTAAACACGACATTGTGCATAGTCGGGGTCAGTCTGCTGGTTATCAATCATTTGAATGGCCGCACCTAGACACCACCCGATTTCAATTCCATTAATTTTTTTAGTAGTCTTAACTACATGAGTGTCTGGCAATCCGTAGCCAACAGTTAATAAAGAGTACATGAAACCTAAATCCATACACCAATCATTGTTCTTTTCGTACTCTTTTACACCACCTTGTGGTATCTTTGGATTCTTGCTGCAGATGTTGTCTGCTTGGAATTTCATTTGGGATAGTTCAAAAGAAACTTCGTGGTTGAACGGGTTGGCGAATTTATCGTAGAAATAAGAGAAGGCATACAGGTCGTTCTTGAAGCTTTCTTTGAGATTTGGCATGTAAATACCATCAAAAGAGCATGGATTCAGATTGCATGCTTCTTCTTTGTTGAATAGATTTCCGGCTATAAACGAAAAGCATTTATCAAAATCATTCCCGGTACCATGAAGCTCTAGTTCTGAATCTCCGATTTTCAAAGTACTCTTTTTCCCTTCTGGTAAACAAGGCGCTTCATTCTTTGAGGCTTTCTTGATCTTCATTCTTCCTTGCATCAACCCATAGCCATCATAAGAATGCTGATAGAGTACATATTCATGACCAGAGAACTTCAATTCTTTTTTATGAGAGCCTGGGTGAATCATACTTGAAGGCTCAAAAACAATTTGGGTTGAACCACCACCCAAGTCCATAATCCCAACGGTAGGCTTTTTATCGCTTCCGCCGATATTTCCTAAAAGATAATTGATTGTAATCCACGCAAATACACCTTTGTTATCTAAAGTTACCTTCATCATCTCCGCCCATGATTTCTACCGCTCGTTCTTTGATCAGTGGGAATGGATATTCGTTCTTTAGTTTCTTTTCAACTTCTTTCAAGATCTGTTCACCCATTCCATTTTCCAACATTCTTAATCCAGCAGTTGCTTTGACGGTAATTGGTGTACATTTTTGGAGCTGAACAGGAACGCTTTTGACCGCTTCTTTTAATAATTTGTCGAGAGAATCTGCTGCAGCTTTTGGGTTATCGACATAGGAAGACAAACCTGGTTTGGTAATGACAAATACTTCATCTTCCAGTTCCGGTGCTTGGTTACAATAATTAAATCGATAGACATGAATACGGGATCTGTGTTAGCGATAATTACCCTGTAGACCCTGCATCGATCACTATGGCATACTGTATATCCGGCATTCCCTTGTGTACCAGTGAGCACTTTTTAGTTTTTAACAGGGCAAATTCCTCCTGCTTCTTGACTGCACCCAGATTGGACGGACTGAACAAGAGGTAGAGAAATACCAGCAACAGTATCAGTACTATTGGTCGGAATAAATTTGGTTTGCCTGGCATGTAGATTTTAACGTGGCAAAAAGCAAAATGGAAAAAACTAGAAATAAAATTATTGGCTGCTGCCAGAAGGATTTTTGATGGAGCGGCTAAAGTCAAACTTTTTGGTTTTCGCCATGGAATACTTTCCCAAAGATTTCCCTGGTGTCTCTACTGAATTTGGCGGCACTTGATCAGTTGGAAACAGGCAGCTTTGAGAGACTAGAAATCTGTATGCAACTAGAGAAAGGCTGATATGTACCAGTGTTTGAGCGGCGTTGCTGGATAGTGTTGATTGATAGATATCCTGGTAAATAAAGCTCATTGCAAACAGCCAGATACATAGTGTGTTAACCACGACAATTGTGATTGTCAGATGTTTTAATTTGCTGAAATTCCCAAGCGCTTTTTCATAGTTGATCTTTTCTTCCTCATTCGTTGAATATTTACTCTTGATGTAATGGTGAATTGATGATATGGCAATTGTAGCGAGAGCCATCTCGATTAGTACACATGAGCTATCGTATATTATTGAACTAATCTCGCGAATCTGCTGTTAGCTACCAAATACTTGAGTAACACTTTTTGATATTGGTTGGTTGGGGTATCGAATACCAAAAAGGAAATCTGCAATAACTGGGATGTATCCCATGATTATACACCAAACTATCCATACACCTTGCAGCTGTATAAAAGTTTTCTTTTTGAATATTGAAATAACACTGATTAATTTGAGAAAATCCAATTCGCAGTATCCTAGGCAAGTGAACCCAGAGAATACTGCCAAATCAGATGCTAGCTCTATCCCGCTTGATGAGTAAGTATTGAAATAAACGAAATTAATTAATTGAGAAATTAGGCTGATTAATAATAGAAGTTTAGTTTTCAAATTGTAAGTTTTCTTTTTGAATTTAGGACTGAACAGTGAATAGCAGGCAAACGTAAAGGTGCCAGAAAAGACAATAATTTGAATTGTAATCTGTATTATCCAGTATAGCAAGTCGTATTTCAATATATCAGGATGGAACATTTTCTTGAGATGACAAAGAACAAAGCTGTCAAAAAAACTATCTTTGTCATACCTGGGAAAAACAATAGTGATTACGAGAGGAAAATGCTTTATTGGATGAACATTTACCCTGTATATTGATGGTCAAGGTATTTGAAGGGTGGTAGGAATGACTTTAACAATCTGAGAATATTTCCCGCATCAACTACCGCCTTTATCTGCGGCATCAATCTTTCTTGTCCTAGCTAGGGAAAATACACCAAATGATTTTACATTGCCTTTTGCATCTTTTTCTTCATAACCATCTGAAGGAAATATGCAGCTTTGACGGAGCAGAAATCTGAAGGCAATAAGTGATGGCCCTAGATTAATGAGTACTTGGGATAAATTGTTCAGCAACAGCGAAACATAAATGTCTGTAGTAATGATTCCCAGAATATACAATAGTACACAGGTGGAATTGAGGCAGACTATACCAATAGTCAAGTAAATAAGTCTATGGAAGTTCTTTGACGCTATTCTATAATTATTATCTTCATCTTTGTTCTTGGAGTATTTGGCTAATATGAACGAATGGATGGATTTAATCGCAATTGCTGATAGGGTAAACTCCATAATTACGCAAGATAAATCATAAATCAACGATGATATTTCCCTCCACTATATTAATATCATTTACCAGTAAAATTACGTTGAATACATTATCTGGTAATGGAAACACATTGGAAATGAAAATTAGGATAATTGGTAAACAGCCAGCTAACAAGCTCCACAGGATCCACACAGTCTGCAATTTTGAAATAGTTTCTTTTCTACATGCTGATATAGAGCTAATCTTTCGTAAAAAGTCCCATTCGCAAATTGCAACAACTAGAAACAGTGCGAAAAAGATTAATTTTGTAATGAGTGAAAATGTTGGGTCATTGAAAGGTGCATTAAAATATACTAGTAAATTTGTTTGCGTGATTAGGCTGGTGATAATCAAAGATTTGGTTTTGTTGTCATAGCTCTTCTTTTTGAATGCAGGGCTGAAATAGGAATAAATAGCAAATGTACCAGTGACCAAGAATATTATTATTTGTATTGCAATCTGAATTATCCAGAGGGTAATGTCATCTTGTATATTTTGATCTTGCAACATCTATGACGTTTTACTAATATCAGACTGAATAATAGAGCTAGAAAAACAGAAATTGTAGTACAAATAAAATCTTTTGATATTCCTTTTCAATGCAATGTGGAGTTAAGAGTATTCCAACTTTAATTAGTTTGGCAGAACATTTGGGACTAGAATCTATCAGAAACCTATCTTGTCATAGTTTGAAAAACAATTATTAATGTGAGGAAACTCATTCATTATAAAATTGCTAATTACCAAAAGTAATGGTGAACAGTTGATTGGCATTTGTAGCAACGAAATAATGTAAAATATTACTTGAAACTATATCAACCATTTGCCACATCAACAGAAGCTTTATCTACAAGATCTAACTTTCTAGTCTTTGCCAGGGAATATCCTCCCAAAGATTTACCTTTGGAATTCTTAGTTTCATTTGTATCTGAAGGAAATATGCAGCTTTGACAAAGTAAAAATCTAAATGCAATAAGTGATGGACCTAAATGAATGAGTACTTGGGACATGTTATGGAAAAAAACGGAAACTAACGCATCTGTAAGTACAATTCCCAGAATATACAGTGTCATACATGTGGTAGTGAGACAAACTATCCCAATAGTCAAGTAAATTAGCCTATTGAAATTTTTCAAAGCTTTCTGGAAATTCGTATTGTCGTCTTCATTCTTGGAGTATCTAATCAAAATATAAGAATGAATTGATTTTACTGCAATCGCAGCAAGAGCGAATTCCACAACTACGCAAGAAGCGTCGTAAATAATTGATGATATTTCTCTCCACTACGTTAATAAAATATACAATTATAATTATGTTTGATACATATTCAGCTACGGGAAATATATCAGTAATGAAAATGAGGATGATTGGGAGATTTCCAACTAGTAGGCTCCAAAGGGTCCATAATATCTGCAGTTTTGTAACAGTTTCTTTGTTAACTATTGATATTGAGTTTATCTTTTTCAAAAAGTCCATTTCACAAATTCCCACTATTAAAAACAGGTTGAATATGAACAAACGAGTGATTAGCGAAAATGACGGATATGCAACTGGGGTATTGAAATATACAAGCATTATAACTTGTGTTATTTGGCTAGTGATAATTAGTAATTTGGTTTTGTTGTCGTAACTCTTCTTTTTGAATGCTGGACTGAAAAGCGAATAAATGGCAAATATCCCGGTTATCAGGAATATTAGCATTTGAAAAGAAATTTGAATAGCCCAAAGAGCAGTGTCATTTTGTATAATACGATCTTGGAACATTATTGTGACGTTTTTAAAAGTCAAATTGACAAACGTCTATTCCACCATCGTGCAATCAATATTGGTCATAGCAAGATATTCAAAGCCAAAACAATTCATTTGAAAGAGATGGTTGTAATTTCCTTTATTACAGATGACGGGTATTTAGGGATCCAATGTGGAACAAAGTGTTTTCGACCTTTAATTTGTTTTCTATTGTTGCTGAAGGAGTAATGACAGTCGGGAAGATGCAATTCTTTGACAACAGGAATCTATAGGCTACTAGGGTAGGTGTTAAATGAATAAAAATGTGAGCAAAATTGGTTGTTATTGTTATAGCGTTAGTATCCGTGTAATAATATCTCATTAAATACAGCCAGGTGCTAAAAGTATTGTTTACCACTATTGCAGCAGTTAAACACTTTAAATGCGTGAAATTCCTTCTCGCGCTGTTATATCGATCCATCTCTTCGCTATTCCCGTATTTCCGTCGAATATAAGTTTCAATCGCAGTTATAGCGGTGAACGCTAACGCGAATTCTGTAACTAAACAAGATCCGTCAAATACTACCGAGCCTATTTGTTGAGCCTTGATGAATACTGGGTTACCTCGTAGGACATGTCCAAAACTTTTTGAGTGGGATTTGGCAGACAGCGAGTAACGAAACAGACGATGACTGGCAGGAATCCCACCAACAAGCACCAAATAATCCACGCAGTCTGTAGTATGTTGATAAACCTTTTCTTGAATATCGTAATGACACTAATTGTCTTTATAAATTCCAGTTCGCAAAACCCAATAATCAGAAAAGTCCCATAGATAAAGATTTGACAAACAAAAGATAATCCTGGGATATCGAAAGGATAATTGAAATTGATTATATATAGGATTTGCGATGTGATGCTAATTAGTATTAAGAGCTTTGTTTTCAAATTGTAGGCCTTCTCGTGAAACTTTTGGCTGGCCATTGAATACGTTGCAAATGCAGTCGTAAATATGAATACAAAGGCTTGAATAGGAATTTGCAACTGGCCATAGATGGTATTTGGTCCAAAGTAGTCGGGATTAATCATAAGAGGATCAACAAATTGGTGACGTAAAGCTCTATTTATACAATTAGTTGATAGCGATAATTTATTATCTTTGGCTTGTATTACAAAGCAAGAGTGATAATGGCTCAAGTTTATCAGTTCATTTATCCGAGGTTTACGTTATTCAGATCTATGAGCAAGATCCGATAGTTCGCCTAATGATGCACCAGCTTTCATAGATCTTCGAGGATATATTGCTGACTGTCCGAAAATCTAAATTAGACGCATCTATGAACTCTATTTGACACCTGTCAATATTTTCGATAAAAACAATGAGAGGTTTGCAATAATACTGCAGATAATATCAAAGATAAAGCATCTATACCACTCATTAATAATTCCAATGGTAATAATTTCCATCAAATCGTTTTGTTCATCAAGCGGGTTTTAAACGTGGCAAGTTAACGTCATTAACTAAATGTCCGATTCCATATTCTTCAATCCTACATCAGTATACGGAGCCATTCAGATTACAATACAAATAGTAACTCTGTTATCAACACTTGTCATTACTGCAACTTCGATATTTTGGAAAAAAACTAAACCTGGAGACCCAATTTATATCTTGTACTTTGTTAGTGTTGTAACTCAGATTCTCTATTTATACTACTTTAATTGCGGTCAATTCATATTGTTTATAGATTATGCGAAAGGAGTGTTCTTATTTCTGTCACTCACTATGAAAGGATACTGTGAATTGGAATTCATCAAAGTTATTATTGTGCTATCGAATATAAAGAAACGAACGGTACAGATAATACAAGTAATTTGGATATTATGGTTTGTTGTAATAATATTCATTCCAATTACAGTCACATTGGTAATGATTGCAAACAACAATGCTCCGCCGATTTCTTTAACGGTACTCGCTGACTTAATTAGATACGAGATTTAGGTTTAGTCGTATTCAATGTAATCGGAGTGCTGTTTGAAATAGTATTGGCGTCATTTTCAGCAGTCAAGATACAAAAATACATTGTGTTTAAATTTTCAAAGAGCGAAGAGGATGTGGAAAAGTATATCTTGGCAAAATCAAATTTCGTCAAGCTGAAATGGTTCAGTTACATGATTATCCTCAATTCGATTTTATGTACTATGCTGTACATGGGTTACTACTATATTCCCGATCCATATCTGAATAGGCTATCAGTGAATTTATCACAAATACTAATTCATATTACCACTGCGATTATTGGATATAGGATTATTTTTGCCCAACGATGTATCTTTCCACAAGAAACGTCTTCCAATAGTGGCAGCAATAGAAAAAGGACTTCAGAGCCAGTAAGGCCGAGTATCACTGTTGGTACAATGGCAGCAACTAAAATAATCACGGAGAAAAATGAATCACAAAAATAAGATGGCAATATATTTATTCCAATTCGTGGCTATCAATTCCTTTTTGGATATCGATACGACTAGCTTCTTCAATTTCATGTCTTAATTCTTGTTCATGATGCTTTTGTCGTTCTTCAGCTTGATCTAGCGCTTTGTACAATTCTTTTTCGTCTTTTTTGGACCAGTGTTCGGCATTGTGCTCATGATGCTTGTGTTTTGGATCTTTGATTGTCATTTTATAGTTTGCCTAGTTGCATCTATATTTATATGCATTATTTTCAATGACTCAACATGACTTTTTCTTGTTCAAATTTGACAGGTGATTGTCACGCTTGTATTTGTGTGTATTTGTAAACTTGAGTAATACAAGTCTCTCTTTTAATTCAAAGGCGGTGGTTGTTGAATGGTTTAAAGCTACCTTTTTATCTCCTTTGGGACTTGATCAACCACATTTATAGAGGTTTCCAATCTTTGCATAGTGGATCAATTTTCTTCACATGACCATTCTTACTGATAATAATTGAGTTTGACTAAAATTTTGTTTCAGTTCTGGGCCCAATGGTGCAGGAATCTATGGTATTTCAATAACTACACATGGTGGCATACCAACTAGTGGGAGCAGAAAGTCTCTTCGACACAATACATTCATCGATGGTTCAAACTGCATATCAGTTCATAAGAGTTGTGCATCAAGACTCACGATACCATAACCAGACAGGTACACAAGCAAAATTAGATGGCATGTACTCTAGATTCCATTAAAAGAAGCATGAAACCGGGTTTCTACCAACAATTCATGATGGTTGTGCAATCTTCCCAATTTGGAATTCAGATTGCTTTCGATATACCAGCATGAGTTTTAAACTACAATTTGATCTGCAACCAAACGCATGATCTTTTTTGTAGCATATTATCAATCATATCTGGCATGTATTTTGAAATGCAATTGCAGGACCCAGATCAACACCAAGACAACACACTTTCTTGCAAAACGTTTCGCTATAAAATCCCTTGAATGGAGATTTCGGTAATGAAATTTACTCTTCTTTTATCTCTAGTTGCTGGTCAAACAATCTATTTTATTCGCCATGGTGAAAAGGATACTAGTAGTGGAGAAGATCTTGATGCTCAAGGATACAAGAGAGCTTCCTGCCTGGCATCTACTGTATTTGCTGGTTCCAAACCTACCTTCAAGTCTCCAGACACTATCATTGCCCAAGACCCTGCTCAGCATTCTCACCGATCATATGAAACTGTGGAACCGCTTGCTCAGAAACTAGCAATCACAGTTCAAGATGGTGTTGATAGAGATGATGTTCAAGGTGCTGTTGATCTCATCAATCAAAGCATTTCAAATGGCTCAAAGACAATTCTTGTTGCTTGGGAACACCAAGTACTTTCCGATATTGCTTCGAATTTCGCCAGCGGTATTCCAGACTATCCTGGATCTCATTTTGATATAGTTTGGATGGTGGATGTCCCAACCCAAACTTTTACAACAAAGTATGAAAACTGTGGTTTTAAATAGATTTTCTCATTGATTTTTATATTTGAGAGGGATCATCTTGTTTAGTTTGATAGATCGAGATATTTTCAAAAGAACAAGCTATCTGTTTAAAGATGTTTCCCACAGGAACACCATCTACGTCAAGATATTTGCATCAGATTTAGGTCGCAAGAGACAGAGTCAAAGAACAGCTGATCTCTAAATGATATCAGCAATTCATACCAGTTCAAGGTGAATAAAGCGGACAAAATCTGTAACCCTAGCGAAAAGAAAAAAGAAAAGTGTCCGAAAGCACACAGACATTTCGTCCAAACCGAATCTTCACTTTACACACACTAAATAGTGGCCGCCTCTACATTGCAGATCGATTCGTTAGCTTTTCGTTTTGGTTTGTTTGGGATTTTTAGCCAGCCCTCCCATTGCTCCTTCCTTTTCAATCGTGTCACACAAAAAATGAAAGAAAAAATTTGTCCATCCCTTTCGTACTTTATGACTACGGACGACAGTTTGGAAGGCTTAAAGAATAAGATTCTCCATGAAACAAAGAATGTCGCTTCATTTGTAACTATTGGCCAAACTCTACACAAATTATATTACCAAGACAAACTTGTAAAGAACCAAAAGGAATTCCTTGAATGGACAAAAGTGAATTTAGGATTCTCCAAATCAACCACATACGAATACATCATCTCATACAGGGTTTATTCAGATATCGTTGCAAAGCTCCCTGCCAATTATGCTCCACCCATGTATCAGTCGCATTGCCAGCTACTGTCCAAAGTCCCTCCGGAACAGCTGGTCGATGCTTGGATTGAAGTAAATCAGACCGCTCCAAACGGAGTCATCACTACAGTATTTCTAGACTAATTTAGGCTGTTTTGGAAGCATATCTTGCATCAAGAAATTACAAATCGGAAAAGAAAGTATCTCCAAGAAAGAAGAGAAAACCAGAAAAACGTAGATTAAAAAGAAAGGATTCGGACACTGAAGAGGAAGAAGAAGATCAGTTGGAATTTGCCAATTCCCATTCACAAGATACCGTGGTCGCTGAACCACTAGAGTTGAATCTTGAATTCGACCAGCAAATCCTTAAACATGAAGAACAGACTCCTCCAAAGAAAAGGGCTAGAATGCGACTTGAAAAACCAAAGCTTCCATTTGATGCTGCGTATGTGTATGAATTGGCGCAGCGAACCGTTACCGGACAAGAATTTGACAAGGTATGTAAATCCACTGCTGAATTCTACGCTCTTGAACAGGAAACTTGGTATGGAAGAATTTTTTGTGATCTTAGTTCTTCATTACCGTTCTCGACTACTAATAATGATCAAGAAACTGGAATTGAAAGACTCTTATCTGTAATATTTACTCGATACGCCAGCAAGGAATATAATGAAGGCATATTCATTATCAGAGCCGAATTTGGAGCTGATTGGTTTACCCCTATCCTCCAGCATCCCATCTGCATTCTCCGTCACATAGATCCTCAAAAGAACGGTTTCAATTCATACGTTGCATTTTACATGGGCAACAATGTTATCGAATTTGCCAATTGCTTTAGAAATGTTGGTCTAATACCTGGTTTTAACAGCTGGTATAATTCAACTAATAATAGGTCCTTGAGCCTCGCAGCAACAAAGCAAAGAGTTGAGCCTGTCGAGCAAGATTTTAATAGCGAATTTATCAATGAACAGCATCTAGACAGCCAGCCTATGGAAGACTTGTCCCAGGCAGCGAGCGTTTTGTGCCATATGACTAATGGTCTGGATGATAAGGAATAATGAAAATAGTTTTATATTTTATTTTAGTCTCTACGCGTCAATTACCCTCACTATGAGAAACAAACAAATCGAAATGCCTTTGAGCATGAGACTGTTTCATATAGTTGTAAACATAGCAAAAAGCGCATGCAGCCAATCATTTGAGAGTAACAATGAAATGTGCAAACAATAACAATAGAATGCCTGCGAGCACTTTCCAACTAAAGCGCACTATCAATAATAAGAGTATCTGCAATGGCGTCCATTATCGATACGCACGCAACAAAAATCAGGTTATACAGGAACGGGGATATCTATTATCCAGGGAAAAAAATAGTAGTATCTTCTTACGTCAAGAATTTTGAACAGGTAACAAAAAATTAAGTCAGTTCTTGACAGAGTGCTCACGGGATATACAGCTAATAGGGGGAGTTCGCAGGATATTCGACATGAATGGAACAAGAATCAGATCACTCGATGAGCTTCATGATTCACGCTTTTATGTTGCAACTAGCGGGGAACCATTTAAAAAAGTAGATTATTTGGTAGAAGAAGATCAGATTCCGCCTGTGTTTATTGGGGTTAGTAGGGGAACGTTGTCTATGCAGCAGCCATCGCAGTCTACTTTGGCAAGAAGGAAAATTAATAGGTCTACGGGTGGGTTACTTACGGAAGACCAAAAAGCAGAAATTAGGACCCTTAATTCAGAATCTACGTTGTTTAGCCCAACGGTACTTTTTACTAATGCAGACAAAGGCGTTCAAAATAGCTGTGTTTGAGAACGGAGAAGCAAAGAGTGAAGGAATAAGATTAATATTGAATCATCGAAACTGTAAAACATTCGAGCAGGTAAATACTATTAATTCAGTTGTTAAAGTACCTGTCATCATTAAAAATCTTGAAGAGTGGCCAAGTACGGAAACTTTACGATGCCAAGACTGGTAGACGCATCAGGGTACTGAATGATCTACAGCCAGGGCAAAACATTGTGCTGTCTTCTTTTGATCCATTCAAGAAATTACCGTACCACTTTATCGACTTGGAGAGCCATGTGCCAGTGATGAAAAAAGAAAATGAAAAGCCAAAAGTAGTCCGGTTCTTTCCTAATGGTGATGCTTACCACTTGGGCTTGAGCTTATCAATCACAAAGAAGCGGTTTCCTTCGCTGTCCAAGGTATACTTTACTAATGCAGGTTCTTGATGTATTGAATTCTCAAATTCAGTTGGTAACAGGCAAGATTCAAAAGATTTATGCTGTTGATGGGACCAGGATATACAACGTTGATGATTTAAGACCAGTGAATGTGCTAGTAGCCAACGACGATCCTTTCATCAAATTGAGATATAATGTAATGGCTATTCAACACACTCATGGTGTCGGGTTGAATGGTGCTACTCTCCGTAATGAATTTATCAGCAAAATCCGGCCAATTACTCAGCGAGGAAGAGTTCGGCACCATACAGAACATGAAGCAGCTTCTGAAATGCCTACCAAACCAAACACTTCCCACAAGAGGAAAATGAGCCAGCAGTACAATGAGCCATCTGGCACTGAATCAGAAACTGAGCATTCCAAGACATACGCATCTACATCTAAACTTAAAGAAAGCACGAGTAACTTGAAAGCAGAAAGCTCTAGTAAATTAAAAGAAGAAACTGGTAGTAAATCAAGAGAGTCTTCCAGTAAGATTGTTTAACCATAGCAACCAAACAAAATCACGCCAGTGAAAAAAAACCAGTACCAATAAAGTATCAAACAGTAAAAATAGAAGGAAAAGGTAATCAAGAATAATATAGAAAACATTGTCAAAGTAATCCAAGATAAAGCAGACAAAGCCAACGTTAGTTTTGCACTAGAAAAGAACCAAACACAACACCTACCATCAAAATCAAACCAAAAGAAAGAATCTCGCCCTCCTTCTGCCGTCCCTGAAGACGAATCAATCAAGAATAAATCTGGTAGAGAAGAAGAACTGCTAGAATCACCAACTAAAACCATGCAATCGAATAAATCAATAGCCGATGCAAAGAGGGTGGAGTCTTACCCCAACTCTGCTGCTACAACTCCCAAATTGAGGAAATCTGTGTTGTCTACTTCCAAGATTCCTAAACTGTCATCAAGGAATAATTCTAGTGAGGAGATTGTAGAAAGAGAGAAGGTTGCTAGTGCGACTGAAGTGTAGTGATTGATAATAAATGTTTGGATGGAAAATCTGTTCGGCCAAGAAAAGGTCCCTTGATTGTTTCAAATACTATGTCTATCTAAACCACAAAGTAAAACAAACCATTAATTCCACTATGTGATAATTTAGTTATATTTCTCTTTATTCATAATTTCATTACATTGCTCTATTCTGTCAGCATTGTTTTAGTTGACATTCCGGCACGTGCAAAAAAGGAAATTCGGGTAACTTCTTTTTTTAGAATCAATAGCAGTATAAAAACGGCGAATTCAGAATCAAATTTAAATAATGTCTCTCTTTTTATTTCTAGAATCTTGCTTGGCTTTCACTACTGGTACCAGATGCTGGGTAGCTCCTGCTCACGGACAAGGCTTTTACTCTTTGGATCCCTACCCATCTACTAATTTGATTAATGTAATGGCACCGGCAACTAAAGAAAACTCTCCTACTTTACCATCTACATTGCATGGCACATGGTGGTTCAACAACTCTGAACCAACTGGACTAGTATCTTTGGCTGGAATGACTCAAGATCCAAGTGATCCTTCCGGCCTAACCTATATTCCAGTTCCTTCATTCTGGGAAGGCCATTACTCGTACGACAATTCCCAACAAGGGGTAAATTCATGGTCACAATCATTCTTTGAAGACTTTTACTTTAAATTCGTATTCCATGATCAATCAAAAACTTATGCGACAGTCTACCCAACATTTTACAGTCAAGTAACCTCAACCAAAATCGCAGAGTTTGATATTTACTATTCGGATGATAATAATTGGGTGAGAAGGTCTACTGGGTTTGGAAAGGATTTGCCAGCGGGTGATTATCCGGTTCGTAGGGTTGTTGATGGGAATGGGAATTTGAATCGGGATATGTTTGATCAATGGCTGGTTTTTAATAAGCAGCGATCTGGGTCTGATCAAATGTTGCTTGCTACAAAGTATGATAATTATTCATCTTGGGCTTCTCATTGCAAATCTGCAGTAAACTTTGTTTTTTAAAAGTTTCTTTAGGGTTATATTTCTTTTATGGTTATATTTCTTTTAGGGTGATTATACTTTAACTTAAAGTTAAACGTTAACAAAGTTTAATTTACTTTGGCCATTAATCTTTTTTAAAAAATGAATCTCCCAAAGGAAATATGGGACAGGATATGGTTATACTGTGATTACGATACATTAGAAAACACTAGAGGATTACAAAGCAAATACATAATCAAGACCACAAAATACATTGATCCTGGATCAGCAGCAACAGATGGTAACTTGCTGAATTTGAAATGGCTCAAACAAAAGAATGTAGTTTTCAACGAGAATATATTTTCCAGTGGAGCATTTGGTGGGCATTTAGAAGTATGCAAGTATTTAAAGGAAATCAATTGTCCCTGGGATTATCAAACATTCTCTTCAGGTGCTTGCAGTGGAAATATACAGTTATTGCAGTGGCTCAAAGATAACGAATGTCCATGGGAAGCAGATACATTTGAATACGCAGCAAAAGAAGGAAACGTTAAAGTACTAGAATGGCTGAAAGAGAATGGATGTCTGTGGGATGCAGAAACCTTTGCTGGTGCTGCCTTTGTCGGCAATTTACAATCAATGAAATGGCTAAAAGAAAATGCATGTCCATTGGACTATACAGCATTTTCTTGGGCAGCAAGACAAGGTAATTTACAAATCGTTAAATGGTTACATGAAAATAACTGTCCATGGAACAACGAAATATTTGCATTTGCTGCTAGCAGTGGTAACTTTGAACTCTTGAAATTCTTGTTTGAGCATGGATATGGATGGAATCACCATACTTTTACTACTGCTGCCATGCTTGGGAATTTGGAAATACTTGATTGGTTGAAGGATAATAATTGTCCTTGGGAAACTAATACTTTTGAATCAGTTTATCCCAAGCTCAGCGCTGATGTTAAAGAGTGGCTAAAGCATTTGTTTTCTACCAAAGAGTGTTGATGCTTAGTAGTTGATGCTTACTGTTATACCCTTTTTGAAAATACAAGTGTAAATATAATAATCTCTACTATTTCTAATCATCTCTACTATTTCTGATTAACTCTACTATTTCTAATAATCTCTACTATTTCTAATAATCTCATTAGAATCATTTCTAAATAGTACCAGTTGAAATCGAAAAGTTTTGTTTTTTCTCTGATCTGAAAATGGACAAGGGAAAAACAGTTGGTGGTTTCAATCCCCAGCACTTGTCTGAATCCCGTGGGTTTGATGGCAACCTATTACTAACCCAGGTACTCTTCATTAACGTAGGTAAACGTGTGAGGAAAGCTATTCAGCGAAGAACCATAGATTACAACTCCAATATTATGCGCCATTTACAACTGCGGCAAGTAAACAAGTATGGAGATTACATTGCTTCTCAGCCAGAGTCTTCTTTTGTTGTCAATTACTTGCCTCCAATAGCTTACGAAACCAATCCCATTTCTTCAGTTACTACAAAGTTTATCCACCAGTCAACTAATAAAGTCAGGTGTCCTATCAATGCAATAAAGGTTTCTTTTGATTTATCATTAGGCAATTTCAAATTAATATAGGTATTTACTGATTAAAAAGTGGACACCGGAAGGTAGAAGGCTAATTACTGCTGCTAGTAGTGGAGAATTTACTCTATGGAACGGACTAACATTTAATTTTGAAACTATTCTACAAGCACATGATTCAGCCATCAGGAGTATGAAATGGTCTCACAACGACACTTGGATGCTCAGTGGAGACGATTCAGGTTACCATTATTGATAAAAGGGATAATCAAATATTGGCAATCTAATATGAATAATTTAAAGATTGTGAATGCGCACAAGGAAACCGTTCGTGATCTATCTTTTTCTCCAAACGATTCTAAATTCGCAAGTTGCTCTGATGATGGTACAATCAAGATTTGGTTTGTTTAGTTAATACAGGTCTTTTAACGATGCTGAAGAAGAACGGGTTTTAACTGGGCACGGGTGGGATGTAAAGTGTCTTGCATGGCATCCATTCAAAGGGATACTGGCTTCTGGGTCTAAAGATAATTTGGCAAAGATATGGGATCCAAAGACTGGGAAAGCATTAGCAACTTTACATGGGCATAAAAATACTATTATGCAATGTGAATGGAACAAGAATGGAAACTGGTTGCTGACTTGTTGCAGAGATCAATTGGTTAGGTTGTATGATATTAGAACAATGAAAGAGTTGCAGATATTTAGAGGTACTTGTTTATAACTATAGGGCACAAGCGTGAAGTTCAGTCTATTGCTTGGCATCCTATTCATTCAAATCTATTCTCTTCTGGTGGCTGGGAAGGAGGATTATTGTTTTGGTTGGTTGGGCAAAATGATCCTGTAATGGCAATAGAGCAAGCACATGAATCTTCAATCTTCTCTTTAGACTGGCATCCACTTGGACATTTACTAGCAAGTGGAAGTAATGACCATACTACAAAATTCTGGACTAGAAACAGACCTGGTGATTTGATGAATGACAAGATTAACTTGACAAAAGAAGAAGCAGATTCTTTAGGATTGATGGTAGATAACTCTACCCATAACGACGAAAAGGAAGAAGAGCAGCAAGGATTACCTGGGCTGCCTGGATTGGATAGCAACAGAATACCACGATACTCAAAGAAAGAAAAAGAAGAACCAAGTGGATGGAATAGCTTACCCGGACACAGAACTAATCAATCGAATTATAATCATAATGGATATCAGAATCAGTTTCAGAACCAAAACCATAAATATGGATTTAACCAACGATAAATAAAGCATTATTAAATATTTTGAATCCAGTACAAGTGATTCATTATCGTCGATTCATCGATTTGTTCTTTTGACAGTTGATGTCATGCAAACAAAATTTCTCATGGTGGATTCAGATGCCATGAAACGTCATTAAATTAAATTGCCTTTAAGGTTAATATTCCTACCACTTACAAGTATTAAGTTGCAATAGACGATCGGAAAACCGGCGCCCTGTCCGTATTCCACGGATGAATCATTTGCAAACCCGATCTGTTTCAAAACAAACAAAAATCTTTCTTTAAAGCAATAAACGGGAAAAAATAACCGGAAAAGATGGCCAGCATTAAAAGTAGATAGTAGGAAGCATTTCCATGAGTTTTCCAGTTATATTTTCCCAATTAATATCTCTGGCGGAGACTTTTTTACACATTCCGCCGACACAGATGAAACTTGAAACGTCGTGTCACCATTTTTCCACTATAAAACCACCAGCTTGAAATTTTAATTCAAAATGGACAAGGAAGAGTCTGGTGTTCAAGTACTACGAAACGACACTGCTGTAGATTTGGATGAAGTTGCTGTCAAACTAACTCGGTTTCAATTTATCTCTGTATTTATCTCTTTCGCGTTTTCAGTATTCTTGGTTTCGTTGGACGGTACAATTGTTTCTACTGCTATCCCTTCAATTGGGTCAGAATTTCATGCGTTTGATCAAGTGTCGTGGATTGGTATTGCGTTCCTGTTAACTTCAACTGCCCTTTCACCAGTTTATGGAGAGCTGTGTAATATTTTTGGAAGAAAGCCAGTGTTCTTGTTTGCGATTATTATATTTGAAGTTGGATCTTTGATGTGTGGTATTGCTCCGTCAATGAACTTTTTGATTGCTGGACGAGCTGTTGCTGGTATTGGTGGTGGTGGTATCTTTTCATGTGTGCTGATCATGAT
>JADIIY010000120.1:0-27210 GCA_027604245.1 Boothiomyces sp. JEL0838 | reverse complement strand
GGTAAGAAATTGCACCACAGATTCATTGTGGCAAAAATGTGTAAAAAGATATGTTCCACACAATGGTAATGCAACCAATTAACTTTAATTGTGTATTTCGGAATCATATTAGCGAATTACAAAGTAGATCAGATGGTCGTGCATTGAAAGCTGACCAAGTTTTGTTAAGCCAGCATTATCAACATTCATTCATAGTCATCGATTTGACAGTTAGAATGAATGAATTCTTGAGGCCAAAATGTAAATTGAAAATATTCAATATCTGTAAATACTCCAGAGCCAGAGAGATTGGTTTATTTCAGTTAGTGCACATTCAGAATCACTTTAAGTAGTGTACAAGGGCTAATTAGTATGTTTGAGATGAATAATTATCTAGATTCTTATTACTGAATTACTTTTGAAATTGAACAAAATCATGTCTGTATCCAATGGAGTATTAATGGATGTTAAAGTTCCAAGGACGAATCAGAGTCAACCTACTTGCCAAGTCCTACGTTTAGTCTATTAAACAGGAAGCACATATAGTCTAATAGTAAATATATCTGCATGAAACTTTTGATTTTTTTTGTCAAAAAATTATGAACGACTTGATATCAAAATACGAAAGAGAGCTAGCAGAAATAGAATACATGATGGAAAACCAGTCATATTCTACTATTTATCTGGGCGAAGGTTATTTCGCAGACAATCTTTCACAGTCTGAAATTATTCAGTTTCTAAACAGAAGAAAGACATTTGTGCTTGGCCAACTCCATTCTCTCAACCCAGTAGTCGAAATCAAAGAGCCAGTAAACGAGTACCCACAAAAAGTAATTCATTATCAAAAGGAAGAACCAAAAACAGTTAAAGTGGAATTGCAAGAATTTGAAAAGCAAATGTTACAGAGAATGTTGGAGTTGGAACAACAAGAAGAAATGGATAATCAAATAGAGATCTTATCTAGTGAAGAAGAAGAGGATTTTAGTTTTAATCATGTTAAAATCGACAAGCGATTCAAAGATCTTACTCTGGATAACGATTTGAACTCAAACGGTAGTAGTTCAACATTGAACCAAAGTCCGGTTCCTGTAAAGTCAGCCATTAAAAAATCAGAAAAGAAAGTAAGATTCAGTGAACAAGACAGTATTAAAGAGATCCCACCTTTAGAAAAACCAAAACCAATCCAAAGAAATTCAGTAATGAAGCAACTGGTAGTTGAGAGAGTGTTTGATGAAGAAGAGGAAGATTTGACGCAGTTGGGAAGAGAGATATCCGTGAAATATAACCTCATGAAACAAAAACTATTGGATAGAAATCTATTATCCAATCCAGAAGACTCTTTCTCTGAATAAACTATTAAAACTGTACTTTATTCCTATTCTCCAAGACGTTTTTATACAACAATTCAATCTGTTTCAGCTGATCAATTGATTTATCAATATTCTCCAAACTACTGATTTGTGTCTGTAATTCAATCAAGTCTTTTTTAACTTTGGAGAGTTTGGAGAAGCTCTGGTTGTCTGTTAGCGATTCCATTAGCTCTACAAAAATGTTGTTTTCCAGATTCATGATTGAAAAATTAAAAAATTAAACTTTATGGAACAAGAATATTAGAATTCTGTGGAAAGCACTAGTTATATCTTTGGTTAGAGAGGACTAGTTATAGCTTTGGATCAAAAGCAACTTGATGGATTATATTATGTCTCTGAGCATGATAGATATACGCCTATCTTTTCGAATTAATTTCCCATCAATCTCTGCCTCTCTAGGAATCTCATGCGACAGGTCAAACCTAGTATCATCCTTTTGTATATATAAACAATTCTTTTCCAGCAATACTCTAAATACTTCCTGATTGTTCTTTTTAAATATCATGACACAATCCGAGAGCAAACATAATCCACATATAACTTTACCAAAAGCATTAATATTATCCACATGTGCACTAATAACTCCGTCTTTATGTAAATCTAGAATATGCGGATGCTGATACTCTTTCCTTCCACTAAACAGAAAAGCTTCTCTTTTCATTCTATCCAACAATTCAGTATTTGGGAAATCGGAAAAAGTGCATTCTCTATAGTTGTTGATTACAGAATCAAAATGGTTTTGCTGATAGTTTCTACTGATTCTATTCAACTTGCGGTCGCATAATTTAACTAGTGAATCCGCTTCCCCATCACTTATAAAGTTTCTAATAATTTTCAAGTTTTTCAAATACTTCATTTTTTTCAAAATCTAATGATTTGTTTTGCACCCTTCATTTACTTTTTCATGATACCATACCCACAGTACTCTACATTTATACTATTGCTGTTTCTATTATTGGTTTATTTGGAGTTGAAACCTTGTTTGTATTGCACGGGAATTGTATTGCTGATATTTTTTAATTCATGTTATTTGTATGGGAATGAACTCACTGGACAGAGGTGTTTGGTTGATTTTAATATGGATTTTATGTGGCATGGAAGGCAGCGGTTCATGGTTTATACTTAATAGAGTTTATTGGATTATTGAATTGGTACTCTTTTTGGATTCTTTTACAGTCTTGATTGGAGTGTTTGATGGCATTTACTGGGTTCATTTACCTTTTAGCCTCTAGACGATAGATATTTTAATCTTCTGGATTAATTCACCCACAGTAGAAAAATGATTGGTTCTGGATCATTTAACCTTTATAATCCATTTAGTATATGCTTTTATCATCTTGCCTCTAAATGTCCTTTTAATCTTGCTTACCTAGCAAACTAACCCTAGCCACCCTACTATATTAACCCTACTATATTAACTCTTAGCAGCTGGATAATATTTAAAAAAAGAATAATTTATATTTGCAATATTAGAATGAAATCCCGCCTGTAACCAATAATTGATCCTTTGTTTCATCCTTTTGCTCTGGCAGATTCTTCATAAAAGCAGCTAAACCTGCAGGATCAGACTTTCTCTTTAATATTCTCTTATTATTCACTACTCTAGTAATCTCTACACCATGCTCTTGCTTGTTTGCAGGCAAATAAGGACCGTACAGCCAGCAAGAGTCAGCATCCTTGTGCCAATTCAAATCAGAAGGATTAATCTTTTTCAAATTGAATTTCTGTTGAAAAAACTTTCTCCAACAAGCATTTTCAAACCTATATTAGAAAAACAAACCTCCTTCCATTGTCGATATTGTCCTTTACTTTTGTAGCTTGTTTCCAGGTTTCATGGAGATCAAAGTTATTGAAATCATGGTGAAAGTAATCGACATGCTCTGCTTGCTCTACTTGCGAAATCCTTTCATCCATCTTTTTTGGGGAAAATGTCATATGGTCGATTTGGGGTCCTTGTTTCAATTTTTTATCTGTTGATAAAACAAATGAAAAAAATTCAGCTTTATATTTATAAGCTGTTTTAAACTCTATTTATACTTGTATTTCTAATTTGCAATTCTTTTATTGCCATGTGAATGTAATTTATTTTTTTGAATAGAAAACAGCTGACTGTAACAGTCTCATGATCCAAAAGTTTAATAACGTTCAAATTGATAAATTGAATAGAGCTGTCGATATAGTTTGGATTTAAAACGTTTTGTGAACGTTTTTCAGGAATGGTTTTTGTTGGCCGAGGAAAGTATAAATACTCTTCATGAAATCAAAAGTCATGCCCAACTATCACATAGAGACGGTCTTGACTTGTAGTATCCTCCTCTTTGTTTATTTTGTAATGACTTCGCCATACGTGGTAGCTGGATCTGCCGTTATACCTGACATGCCTGATGTCACTCTTGCTCCAAGCAATGCGTATGTACAATATATATATTAATACTTTTGAAAATCTGATTATTGGTATAAAGTCTTGATCCAACACTTGTGTCAATGCGTTGGCGATTCCATCCTGATAGGCTTATCTATTTACACAAGTGATAACAGTGTTAGACTTTAAACGGATTACACTATCTTTATATACACTACTTTTGATAATTTTCAAGTTCCTTTTTAATCGCCTGAATTAAAAACCATTTACTTTGTACTCGCTATACTCTTGCTTCAAAGGCTCGATATCTTGAACAGTTTGAATCGGATGCCCATTAATGTTCTGAAATTCTTCTTGGTACTGATGAATCTTTTCCTGTAGTTCCCTCTTTCGTTGCTTCAACTGATTATACCGATCATCACCTGGTTCTAATTTCTCTATCTGTCCTTTTAATTCACAGTATCTTTCGTAAAGCGATTTCAAGAGTTGTTTGTGTTCTTTGGGTATCTCGTAAGAAACCAATTACCATTATTCCGTCTTTTGTTTTCTGCGCGACTGTATCTTTAAGCTCTGCCAATTCTCTTTTAACTCTATTTTTCTCTTCTTTTAATTTACAAAGTTCATCTTGTTCTGGCGGTAGTGTTGGTGATAATTGCGGTATCTTTGTTTCAGATTGTTGCCATGCTAAATTAAGATATACTTACTCTTGATTACTTTCTTTAACGATTTGTATTGCGCCAGATCACTTTCAGAGCACTTGCTTTCCTTTACCATATTCTGTAAAGTTTTAAACGTTTCTTTAACTTCCTTTATATCATCTCTGGATAACTGTGACTTTGATTTCTTGAATAAATCTTGTGATAAGTTAATTGGGGATTTGTCTGCCAGTATTAATGTAGATGAATTGATTTTACTTTGGAGTGGTGTGAATTGGTCTGTCTGTTCGTTTGCTTCATTTGCTTGAGGATCCGAGACCGTTCCAAGACTTTTTGATGGTGACAAACTTTTTGGAGATTTAGCATCTTCTATATTCTCCTTCTTTTCTATCTCTACTTTTTTCAGCTTTTTAGACCTATTCCTTACAACCGTTTGTATTAATGGTGGTGAGCCTTAATTAACATGAATTACCTTCCTCTGTTTTGCTTGAATGTTTCTTTTGTTCTATGTTATCTGATGAATTTGAGTTTGGCAAGAATGATAGAACTCGTGGTTCTGAAAAGTTTGTTACACTTGGGCTTAGTGGAGACTTTTTCTTTGTTACAGGAGAAGCCGGCAGGAACGATAGATGCTGTTCTCTCTTTGGAGATGCAGGCACTGTAGGTGATTGTATTTGATCCATTGGCGGTGGAGGTGCAGGTCTTGCTGGCATCTCTGGTAAATGACTGGACAGTTTGTTTCTATGCTCTGTTGGAGTAATGGCTGTTGAAAAGTCTGTAATAAAGGCACTACCAGGTGTTGCTGGAGAATATTTAATTGGAGTTGTTAGTTGCTCAGCACTCCCATATGTGGACCTTCCATATTGAAGTTTGTTGATTCCTTTTGATGGTGAAGGGGCTGCTTCTGACGTTGTAGAAATATCTGACATTGATTGAATAGTTTTTGTCAGCGAATCAGATCTTGCTCCTGTACCAGGAAGGTATTTTGGAGAAGTTTGCCCCGCAGTTGCTGGGGTTGCTGGGGGAGGTCGCTTTGGAGGTTTTAATTCTGTATTGAAATTCAATACTACAGAAGTTGTTGGTGTACTTGAATCGGATAGTAGCATATTTGCCGGGGATATTGGCGTAAGTGCATCAAATTTTTTATCAATTGGGGCAAGTAAAGTCCCACCACTTGTATTCAGCTTGGGTATCGACTTTCCTACTCTTTTGAATTTTGGAGTAGACACTGGGAGTTCAGGAGGTGCAGAATTATCCACATCAGAAGGTAATACGATTATGTTGTTGGTAGCAGCAATTGGGATGATTGGTTCAGCAGTAATAGAGTGTTCTCCCTGCACCCGGACATTCTCAAGAGAAGTCTTTTCCTTTATTTGGGCCAATATTTCTGTCGATTTAAGCAAATCATCTCTGGATCCCTTTTCTTTGATTTTGGGCTGGACTACATCTGGTGGGGTATCGTCATAGAGCACAGCTGAAACACTACTTTAGTTGATAGTTACGCGTTAGAAAGTGGAGATAAAAGCATTGGAGCGTCTTTCAATTCTACCTTGTCTTTTACTTCCTTGTCTTTTGTTTCCTTGTCCTTTATTTGCGATTTAGATCGCTTCAAGCTAAATGAAAACGACTTTTTTTTCGTTATTTTCTACATTAGCCCTGAAATACTTCCTTTTCCCCAGTTACTTTCTCTGGCTCCTCTTCTTTCATACTGTCCTCTTTCTTTGTTGTAAAAGACGATGATCGATGCAATTTACTATTAATGAATGATGCCACGGTAGATTTTACCAGCTTGTTTATCTCTTGATGTTGATTTTGGGTAAATTTCACATCTCTTTCGAATGCTCTAATATTAGGTTGACGTACTCTGAAGAGAGACTTTCGACTGAATTTGATTTCTTGATATTATTTGATTCGTCAATGTCAACAACCTTTTCCTTTTCCTTTACTAATCGATATTCGTCATTAATAAATAGTTTTTCTTGGTTTTCAATTATAAATTTGAGCATCATGGAGGTTTTCAAGCTCTCGTTTATATAATTGGGCGATGGCGACCCATCATCGGGACAATCCGAAGGGCATTTAAATAGTGTTGGCCCAAATACGATACATACATTTTTGATTACCATTTTGTTTTTTTCAGAGTATGATATCAGTGTAATCAAGAATTTCACGATATATTTTAGTGTCTCGTAACTTATATTCCCCAATCTTTGTAATGCAATTGCTGTGTCCTCTATAGATCCTTATATTACTTTCCTTCTACCTGTGGCAGCGTCAAAAGTGTCAAATAATTCCTTGGGAATCACGCCATCTGTCAATTCTCTGAGCCATAATTTCGTCAATGAAGCGACAGTTATTATTTCAATTTCAGGCGCATTGAAAGCTATTACGCCAGCTTTGGTTAACTATTGGCTACTTTTTTCAATTTCCTCTTTTAGTAATCTGACAGATTTCAAAGATCCAGTAGTCCGGAACAGCCCTTCAGTCTCCAGTACTAACAATTAAAGACTAAATGTACTGCTTGGATTATTGAAATACTCTATGAATGCCTGTAATATTTTTGGGACGTTTGGGTTATCCTGGGCAGTTTGCAATTTTATTTCGCGTTGCTTATCGAATTCGACTTGTTGTATTAGAGAGGTTTCGAAATATGGTAAGAGTTTCTGCTTTCCAAAGAACCTCATTGATTCATAAATTATATTCTATTAAATACGCGAAAAGTAAAACGAGCCCTAGCCCTCGCTATTCATTCACAGCACAATGGCAAACCGCACAATAGTCAAATAAAAGATTACCCCATTCGTTCTGTTTTCATAACTCGATCCAAGAGGTAAAATTCCATACTGTTCTATCACGTGACTTTGATGTTGGCTTAAAAAGACCTTGAAAAATCAAAGGTCAAAAATGTCTGTCAACACTGGAACCAACTGGAAGAACGTCAACAACTGGTAAATTGAATCTAATCATAGGCACTGGGTAGACAAGAATTGCTTGCCTTGGGCCAAAGATTATTTCGTAGAAAGATTAACCAATATCTCTGTTGATCATAACGGTACCTCAGTATCTATATCCGAAGTTACAGATGTTACCGGCGACTGTGATTTGAATCAAAGAAAAGGACAGGTCATTAATATTTTTGATTTGCAATTAAAATTGAAATGGAAAGGAACAAACGCCAATGGTACTGAAGCAACTGGTAGAATTGTGATGCCAGAATTTATGCATGACACACATGTAGATGACCTGGTATTTGATATCGAATTGGAATCCGGAAACAGGGAAAAGGAGGACATCAAGGCAGTGGTTCGTACCCATTTGGCCCCTATCCTAAAGACCAAATTCACTGATTTTTCAAAAGATTTGATGAATGCCCACCATAAGGACGTTTTCATCCCAGATCATGAAATGAAAGGCCATCCAGTATTGCAAACTTATAACCCAAAGCCACCTGTCGCTGCGTTGGCTGTGGAAAAGTCTGATAAAACCAAAGTAGTTGGAGGGTTAGTTACCATCCAACAGACAGTAGAATTCCAATGCACTGCCGCGGATTTATACGTCTCCCTTTTGAATCAAGCACGGGTGCAGATTTGGACCAGATCAAATGCTGATATTCAAGAAAAAGTTGGAAGCAACTTTGTCCTGTTTGGCGGAAATGTTACTGGTACTATTCTTGAACTTGTAAGCTTTGCTAATGATAGGTTCCAAATCAAAAGATTGTGATGAAATGGAGACTAAAGCAATGGCCATCTGAACATTATTCTCATGTCACTATTGAATTCAAGCAAGGATCCGACAGTACTGAACTAAAACTTGTCCAAAAGGATGTGCCAATTGGAGAAAAGAATTCTACCGAACAAAACTGGACTAATTATTACTGGAACTCTCTCAAGCGCACTTTTGGATTTGGTTCAATCTTGTAATCAAATAAACACAAAAATACAATTTATTTTAATGCAAGACTTTTTGGACTGGAAGAACAGCGGTTTCCAATGCTTGTGCAAAATCAGCCTTGATATCATTGATATGTTCAATACCAACGGAAACACGGATGAGATCTTTTGTAACACCAGATGAAATTTGCTCCTCATCACTGAGTTGTTGGTGAGTAGTTGAAGCAGAGTGGATTACTAATGTACGGGAATCACCAATGTTAGCCAAATGCGATGCTAACTGTACACTTTCGATAAATCTTTTTCCTGCGTCTTCATCGCCTTTGATTCCAAAAGTTAAAACACCACCAAAGCCATTTTTCAGGTACTTTTTTGCCAATCGGTGAGAAGGATGAGATGGCAAGCCAGCATATGATACCCAAGCGACTTCAGGTCTCTGTTGTAGCCATTCCGCCAATGCTTGAGTATTTTCCACTGTTCTCTGAGCGCGAAGAGAAAGGGTTTCCAATCCTTGAAGAAGCAAGAAAGATCCAAATGGATTTTGAGAGGCACCAATGTCTCTCAAATATTCCACGCGCAGCTTAATTCCAAATGCAAGGTTAGTCTTGAATGGCCCATCAGGTCCAAAGACATCCCAAAAGACTAATCCGTGATAAGATGGGGACCCAGTAGTAAATTCTGGGAATCTGCCGTTGTTCCATGGGAAGTTGCCTCCATCAATGACAACACCTCCAATGGTAGTACCATGACCACCAATCCACTTTGTTGCAGAATGCACGACAATGTTGGCACCGTGGGCTATTGGATTGAAAAGGTATCCTCCCATACCAAAAGTGTTATCAACAACCAAAGGAACACCATGTTTCTTTGCGATAGCTGCAATAGCGTCAAAATCTGGCACGTTGAACTTTGGGTTTCCAATGGTTTCCAAATAAATCGCTTTTGTTCTATCATCAATCAACTTTTCGAATTCGGCAGGAGCATCACCTTCTACAAAACGTGTTTCAACTCCAAATCGAGGAAAGACGTTCTTGAGTTGGTTATAAGTACCACCATACAAGTATGAAGTAGCGACAATATTGTCTCCTTCCTTTGCAAGTGTGGATAGGGCTAGGAATTGGGCAGCCTGTCCCGAAGAAGTGGCAATGGCATGAACACCACCTTCCAAGGCAGCTAGTCTTTTTTCAAAAACATCAGTGGTTGGGTTCATGATACGAGTGTAGATGTTTCCAAATTCCTGCAAAGCAAACAGCCTTGCTCCATGATCGGCATTTTTGAATACAAATGAGGTGGTAGCATAGATTGGGGTTGCCCTTGCACCAGTTGTTGGGTCTGGTTCAGCACCAGAGTGCAGTTGCTTAGTGTCGAAATGCCATTGGTCTTGAGTCATTCTGTGAATAATTGAAAACAAATCCAGCGATTTTAAATCTCCATGAGCACGCCATCGTTATACCATATTAGCCACTCGTGGTGATTCGCCCACTCAGATCTTTGGATTTTCAACTTTGCTACAATTACGGAACTATCAATATCCAGGAGAGCAATGATTGAAACTAGTTGATTTTTATCTCCAGGAAACTGCTCCTTCAAGTGACAATGTCTTATGCTCCCAATTTGGAATTTTAATGGAAAATTACAGCGCATGATTTTTTCACCATGGCTCCAATCAAGACGTTTGAAAAAAAGAATTCTAGAGATGAATTCTATCAGGATTTGCTCGAAACTGCGCAGTCATTGTACGACCCCAAATTGCCATTCATCGCCAACTTGTCCAACTTTTCAGCGCTCCTGTTTTATGCATTCAAGGATAACGAAATCCCAGTCAACTGGAGCGGCTTTTACTTGAGGGACAAAATATTGAATAATAGATTTATTTTGGGTCCATTCCAAGGAAAAGTAGCTTGCTCAATTATTCCAATTGGAAAAGGAGTCTGCGGAACTGCAGCTAAAAATGGAAAACCAGAAGTAGTTCCAGACACTCACTCATACGTAGGACATATCACTTGCGACTATGCCTCGCTCAGTGAAATCGTTATTCCAATTATGGTGGATGGAAATTGTGTGATGCTGTTGGACATTGATTCTTATGAATTCAGAACATTTGGGGATGTGGATTTGAAGTGGCTCATGGAATTTGGAGAATTCCTGAAGCGAGTATATCTTGAAAATAGAAAAGTCGATTACTAATCGAAGCGATCGAATCTAATAAATTTATTGGAGTTCAGTATATCGGAGATATGGTTTGACCACTTTCATATCTGGGAACAACTATTGTTAATGATATTTACCTCTCTGGCTTGCTGGTCGTTGAGCGAATTGTGTACAATAACATCGTACCCAGGTTTCCAGTTGGCAGGCGTAGCTACCTTTTTACTATTACACAACTGCAATGAGTCCATCACTCTTAATATTTCATTGAAATTCCTTCCGGTTGACGCAGGGTAGGTGATTTGGGCGCGAATTTTGTGTAATGGATCCAAAAAGAAGACTGAGCGAACAGTCAACGGCATTCCTTTCTTATCAACATTAGTTGCATCCTGATGATCCAACATATCGTACAACACGGCAATCTTTCTGTCTGGGTCTGCAATAATTGGGAATTTTACAGTACAGTTTTGCGTTTCATTAATATCCAAAATCCACTTGTGATGGCGTTCTACACTATCACACGACAATCCAATGATTTTAACTCTTCGTTTAGTAAATTCAGAATGCAGCTTGGCAAACTCCCCCAATTCAGTTGTACAAACTGGAGTAAAATCTTCGGGATGAGAAAACAGGATCGCCCAAGTGTTTTTTTTCCATTCATGAAAATCAATCACACCATGGGTTGTTTCTGCTTCAAAATTAGGTGCAGTTGATCCAAGTCTGAGTGGGTTGTGCAATTCTGGTGGAATGGACATTTTCCTAGAGAAAAAAAAGATACAAGAAATAACTCGTACGCCACTACATTTCACCTGATGTAATGCCGAAAGCGAGTGAGGTGACG
The DNA here is from genome assembly GCA_027604245.1 of Boothiomyces sp. JEL0838. NCBI lineage: Eukaryota > Fungi > Chytridiomycota > Chytridiomycetes > Rhizophydiales > Terramycetaceae > Boothiomyces > Boothiomyces sp. JEL0838. The sequence continues at coordinate 15,964 of JADIIY010000120.1, read as the reverse complement.
TAATATAGTGCTGAAAAGCGTTGATCTGAACTTAGGCTTCTGCTCGAAAGGTGGACGGCAGACGTGAGTTTTACCCTACTCTGGGATATGCTTATTCACATCAAAATGAGCAGATATCACCCAGCTACTCTTTGCCACTTGCTGCATTTTAGTGCAGTATGCCTTATGGCAACTTGCGAGATGATGGATGCGCAAAAGTTGAAATTTCAAAAGTTCCCTTTACACGTATACTATGAGAGTAACTGGTTAGTGAAGTGTCTCTACAATAGGATGCGACTGTCTACTTATTCTCTATGCTGGAAAAGGCAAGAAAATCCAAATTTAGAAAGGCTGTTTCGTCTCAAAAAGTTTGCAAAATACAAGCATGCCAATAAGCCATGAACGGAAACGAAAGCAGTCCTCCTACAATAAAGAAGCCCATACAAAGGAAATGTACGACAATATAAAAAGGCTGATTAATGTCAGTCTTCCTTTGGCATCGAATTTGGCCAGAATCGTTGCAGAGGTGTTTGATTTGTACGAATTTTCCGACTGGGAATGCTGGTACACTGCATTCTATATCCAGAGTAAAGCCAATAAGAAGAAATACTATATTGGTCCTTTCCAAGGACCCTGTGGAAAAGAGTCTCATGAATGGGGCAAAGGACTACACGGAATTGCAATTAGAACTAAAAAGACCCATCTTTTTGAAACGACAAGGGATTACCGGAAGTATGCGGCAAGTGTCAAGCCAACTGAATCAATGCTGATTTTACCAATTGTTATAAAAGGGGAAGTTGTAGCTTTGTGGGAAATTGCGTCAAAAGACATGTCCACCTTTGATTGCCTGGACGCACTCGGGTTTGACAAAATTGCAAAGGAATTGCTGGTACCGCTTTGGGAACAGACTGCAGACCTCGATATATATGCCTGAATAAATACGTTGATCAAATCCACAATAAAATGTTATACACCAAACTCCGCTTCATACTTTTGGTTATTAGCGGTAATTTATTCTTATTAATTTACGAAATTAAAGTATAGTGGCCCAGTTTTTAATCAATGGACACGCAATGAAAATTAAAAATCAAAATTAAAAAACTATAAAAGATCAAAGACATCCAAGTAACGAGAGATGTCGTCAGGAAAGATCTGGTTAGCCAGAGTCTTTAATGTGCTGTATACAATCATTGCAGCGTCGATATTAGCAGGGCCGTTACTATATTGCTATATAGCCAAAATTGTTATATTTCCTTCACACGCTTTTACGATATCATTTTATGGAGTACTTATCATTTTTCACTACACTCTGCAAAGTATCTTTGCGGTGCTTAACAGGATCGACGTTGAAAAGAACAGGAATATTCCACCAGATGCTCCAAAGATTACTACTGCTCTTTTAGCCGTCGGATATCGTGAAGATCCGACGTTATTTCAAATGTGCTTGGAAAGTACCCATCATATTTCTTATGAATACCACAGAGGATTGATTGTTGTTATTGATGGAGATGATGAAGGAGATGCCTATATGGGTGATCTCTTTTTGCAAGCTTATCCTGATGGAATCGTTACTAACCCAGGCCGAACGTATGTAAAGAGGAATCAAAACTATCCTAATTGGGTCCCTCCACCGAGACCGCCAGGGTTTGAAGTAATGCAACCAATGTGTCTGATGGCGCCTCACGGTGGAAAACGCTCTGCTATGGAGTTTGGCTTTAAAGAGCTGTTCCCTTTGAATGTAGATGCTGTTGTAGTGACTGACAGTGATACCATCCTAGACCCTGATTGTATCACCCATCTTGCCAACGAACTGCGCAATGATGAAGATGTGGGTGCTGCAACTGGAAATGTACGTATCCTGAATCCGAAAGAATCTGTAATCTCCTTCTTGTCTAGTTTGCGTTATTGGATGGCATTCAACCTTGAGCGCGGCTGTCAATCATACTTCAAGTGTGTTACTTGCGTTTCAGGTCCACTAGGCATCTATCGCATGGATGTCATTCACCAAGTGATTGATAAATGGAGAAATCAAACTTTCTTGGGCAAAGAGTGTACTTATGGTGACGATCGTAATTTGACAAACTGCACTTTGGGTCTTGGCAAAAAGATTACCTACACTCATTTGGCTTTTTGTGATACCGAAACACCCACAAACTATTTCAGATGGATTACTCAGCAAACTAGATGGTCAAAGTCGTTCTTTAGGGAAGCGCTGATCAATATTGGTAGTTTACACTTGCATTCCCTATGGCTCGCTTACGAGCTATCCTTCCAGCTAGTCTATCCTTTCATCATTATTGCTATTGTGTTCCTGGTGCTCTATGTTTACACTCTATCCGAAACTCTTACTTGGTTGACAGTGATATTCTTTTCTGGGTTTTACAAGGCGATTATTGCAATGCTTATCTCTGGAGAAGTTCGCTTCCTTTTGTTCCCTCAATACGGCTACTATTTCCTATTCGGAATGATGTTGGCCAAAATTCAAGCCTTGCTGTTTATTTACAATAACGGATGGGGAACCTCCAGTCGTAACATTGTATCTTTTGGTTCATGGAGTGACAGAATTCTCCCAATCGCGTGGATTCTAATGATTGTCGTAGGTGTAATCAGACAGTTTGTTTGCTTTTGGCATGAAGAAATCTCTTCTGTAAAGTTGATGACTCTATGCGGCATGATCTTGTTTGCTCAAATATATTGGTGGACTGGGTTCTATATCTACAAAACATGGGGAAGAAGAGACGAAATTTATGTCCAAGTCCCAGAGCCTCCTAAAGATGCAGTAGTGGTCAAAATACCTTACGAAGAATATGCCAATAGTTTCTACGAAAAAGAAAAGTTGATTGATGTCCAGCAACCACAAGTCAGGTTTGTGCAGCCGGAATACCAAAACGTCGACAATATATATATGGGCAATGGTATGTGGTCAAATACAAAAGCAGAAGTCAAAGATATTTACGATAAGGCAACTGTTCGTGCTTCCAAGCTAATGGAATCTGCAGGAAAGCGACTCTCAAATGTGATCCCAACCAAGAAAGCCCCAGTACAACTTGAAGATGATGAAGACTGCATCCCTCTCAAAGCAGTGCAAAAGGACTTGCATCAAAACTACTCTTATCAAGCTTCGGATGTAATTTCTCCACCAGAATCAGTCTACTCTGGAGATACGCATGACAATAATGAAATCTACAATGATTATTACAAGCAGCAGTGGTTTGCAAGCGAAAATGATAATCGCAAAAGCATCTATGGCATCGGCGGTGCTTATGATGACATTGTAGGGAAGGCTACTCCGCCAAGAAGCAAGGTAAAGCAGGACAACAGAAAAAGCGTATACGGTATTGGCGCTGCATACAATGACATTTTGGGCGATGAATAGTTTTTCAATAAATTTGTGCTTAAATTATTTGTTGATTTTTTTAACTTTTTCGCGCCATTTAAAATGAACTTGGGGTTTCTTCCCCAACTGGTTTTTGACCAAACAGCGATTTACTTGAACCTGGAAGACTACTTTAGCTTTATCGCTTGTAGTCGATGCTATTCCCATGACATAGAATGCTTGCGGAAACTATTCATTTTCAACAGAATGATTGAAGCTGCAAAAATGACCAGACACAATTTCTCAAACACCATGGAATTATCGATATACTACAACCTATCAAAAAGATTGAGAAACCCAGAGACCTTGGACCTTGTCCATGTTTTTCACACAGCAACTGAAATTGTAAAAACCAAACTTTTAGTTAACGGCAAAAGGAACTGGATCCTATCAAGCTTATTTAATAGAATGGAATCCCTTCATGAACTAGAAATAGATCCGGAAATTTGGCCAAGTAGCATGCTTGCTAGCGAGCGCCAAGGACTGATCAATTACATTTTATATTTTGCTGATTACATTAGAGGTTCAAGAAATTATGAAAAAATTGAAAGAATTCTCAGTACGCTCAATTTGGAATTTGATCAGTTTGAGCGAATATTGTCAAACTGTCAAAGGTTGGGGTTGTACAAGCCATATTCCCACTTTGAATGCAAAAACTCTCGCAAACTTGAAAAAGAGATTGAGCAGTATGAAGTCCAAAAGTTTTTCAAGAATTTGACTCCGCACAACAGTGAAACGGATGCTGAAATTCTCAAATTGATAAACTTTGCTGTTCAACGAAACAGCATAGTCCAAGTTCAAATGTTTCTCACCTTTGTAGACCGAAAAAACCTGGTAAACATAAAGTATTTAGAGCAGCAACTGCAAGTGGCTGCAGCTAAAGGCAAATGTGATATTTTTCGATCAATACTTCGATTTAGCAGAGATATTGATCCAACTTTGGAAAAATGCTTTGCATTACGGATAGCATGCACTAAAGGATATACCAGAATTGTGGAATTGCTACTGAATGATCAAAGGTGCGACCCATCTGTCCAGAATAATGAATGCATAAGAAAGGCTGCAACAATGGGATACTTTGAAATAGTACAAATGCTGCTATTAGATCATAGGGTTGATGCCACCGCCAAACATAATGAAGCCCTTCGTTTCGCTACATTGGGTGGGCATTTTCAAGTGGTGGAATTGCTCGCTGAACACTTGAAGGCCAATTGCTCCTCTGTTCAATATTCGTTTTAAATACTCTTAATAAATTATTCCGAATAAATTACCGCTTTATTATCAAGATTTGCCGGCAGTTTCAAATCTGTTCTTGATATCAGTAGGGGTTTCACGGTTAATTCCTGTTGCCCGCAATTTTACCATTGGACTTTCACCTTTATCTTTATCAGATGGATGATTTGGGACATGTTTCAAACCATCCATTGCCACCTTCTTGTTCAAATCAGGATTCTTTGGTTTCAATTCAAATTTGCTGTTGATCTTGTCAGCTGGATCTTGTCTTCTCAACCTTCCAACGGCACCTTGATCTTGAATTTGGAATGACTTTTCTTTTAAAGCAGAGCTTTCTCTTCCTTCTTCAGGCTTTCTGTTCGAGAAGGATTCTTTCATACGCCTTTGTCTACCAGAACCAGCATCACTATTACCGAAAGCTTTTCCGGTACGAATAGAAGAGATAAGGTCGTCCAAACCACCTTCTTTTTCTGTAGGAGGACCCTTGGTAGGCGACTGTGCGTCTTCCTTTTTCTTTCGCATCTTTTCTTCTTGATCCTGGGATGAGATTGAGTTACCTTCTTGGCTTCTTCTCGTTTTTTCTCTTGCAATTCTTTAGCAATAGCGGTTTCGTTATCGATTTTGGCTGCAATGAATGCTTGGGTGAATTTTGCAAATATTCCAAAGAATTCTTCAGGCGTCATGTTCTTTGGTTCTTCACCATACAACAATACAGCACTTTCAAATTCTTTCTCGGTAGTTTTGAATTTTGTATCTAGATTCTCATAGATTTTTTCACATTCCTCGTAAAAGGATTGCATAACATCTCTGAATTTGTTTGTGAGAACCGTAGAGTTGGCAGAAGCATTAGAAAAGGTTGAACCAGAGCTGGGTTTTTTATCAATGCCCTTTGCTTTTGCTTCTTCTTCCATGCTGTCCAACAATCCTTTTAGGGCTTTCAGATTGTCTCTGATTGTCACCAAAGCCGTCCTAATAGCGGGAATTCCAACTATTCCGTTAAACTTTCATTTACTTTTTGAACCTTCTTCAACATGGCTTAGTTCATCTTGGAATCCTAGCACATCAGGAAATTCTTTTTCCAATAGTTCTGTTAAATAATGAAGCAGAGTGTGTTTTCTATTTTGAACTGTGGATTTGGTGTCAATCATCTACGGTAAGCCTAATGATACCTTGAGCAAACTATTCAATTTGAAACCAAATGCACCACCTCTTTGCCCAGCGTTCAAATAATTTCCAAGGGCGAGAATAATCTAAATCAGGAAAAGTAATACCTTTAACAGTTCCTTAAACTTTTTACTGTTCTTTACATCTGAGCAAGCAGCGCCTAAATTGGTAATCATACTTTCAGCATCCTCTTGATATTCTGCAAAAGAGCCTTTAAAGTACATTGCTTTCAATTTCAATTCGTATTTGGTAATTTCTGATATTTCATACATAAACCTTTCTGCTGAAGCCAGATTTTGAATTTCATTAGCATACTGTTTGACTGCCGATAATTCTTCATCAGTAGGAATAAGTTTCAACAACTCTGTAAGAACAAAGTTTGGCAGAATTTTCAGATCTACAGTTAAAATTGCCTTTTTGATGGATGTAGGATCCAGTTTGATTGCCTTCAACATGATATCTTTGATAAACCAATTCTTACTGACATTTTGAGACCTCTTGCTGTCCAAGAACGTAATTTCTTTAGGAGCTGAGAATCAGTTTGAATGTACCCAAGTCAACCTTCTCTGTCGGTGTTTCAACGACCTTTGTTTCCTTTGCTGCAAACATGTCTTCGAACTCATTATATACTCCTTTTTTCAACTTTGCATGAATCTCTGCATCATCTATATCTTCCCAAACAGTATCTTTTACCTTTAATGGTGCAATTTTTGCCCAGTTGAAAGATTTGAGTGGTTTAGAAGACAAGTTGAGAGGCTTCGAAGGAACTGCTGGTGCAGCAGGAGCAGCAAATCCCATTCTGAATTAAAAATGTTTCTACCCAGGTCTATAATTAGTGAAAAGTACGGTGGTGGAGGTCCCATACCAGGTCTAAAGGTAAGTTATTGATCTTACGGTCTAGGGTTAGCAAAGAGTACGGTCTAAATTAAGAGAAATATACGGTGGCCCACCCATTCCAGGCCTAATTTAATAATAAGATACGGTCTACGATTAATCATCAGTTACGGTCTAAGTTAGTCAGCGATTTACGGTCTAGGTTAGATATTGAATACGGAGGAGGCATACCAGGCATTCCAGGCCTGAATTAAAAAGTATTTACGGACTAGAATTAGAAATAATTTACGGTCTAAAGATTAAAACGAGCATTACGGTCTATGGTTAGAAATTTGATTTACGGAGGTGGTCCTCCCATTCCAGGTGGTCTAGCGTTAAAGACACATTACGGTCTATGTTAGGAGAGGAATACGGTCTAATGTTAGTGGTGCAAAATACGGGGGTGGTCCGCCCATTCCAGGTCTACGGTTAACAAATTTCTTACGGCCTGATATTAGTTTGGTTTTACGGTCTTTGGTTAGATAAAATCTTACGGTCTAGGTTAATTTTTAATTTACGGTCTACGGTTAATCGAGAGTACGGTGGTGGTCCGCCCATTCCAGGTCTAAAAAATTAGATATAACATACGGTCTATTGTCAGATTTAACATACGGTCTGTGGTTAGCTATTACTTACGGTCTACGGTTAATCGAGAGTACGGTGGTGGTCCACCCATAGCCATTCCAGGTCTATATTTAAATTATATTTACGGTCTACGTTAGCGATTGATTTACGGTCTACGTTAGTAATTGATCTACGGTCTACGTTAGTGATTGATTTACGGTCTACAATTAGTTGAAAGTTTACGGTGGTGGTCCTCCCATACCAGGTCTATAATTAGAAAAAATGTACGGTCTAAAGTAAATACTATAATATACGGTCTAAGATTAAGAATCAAGATACGGTCTATCGTTAAATATATATACGGTGGTGGTCCTCCCGCACCCATTCCAGGACTATAATTAGAGAAACTGTACGGTCTAAAGTAAATACTATAATATACGGTCTACTATTAAGTATAATTACGGTGGTGGAGGAGCTCCGATACTAATTGTTAAGCATATCTTACGAAGCACTACAGTTAACTTTGAAAGAAACCCCATCGGATTTGGAGGCGGAGGTGGAGCATTTCCGCTGCATTAGCATACTACATACCTGATTGGTGGTCCTGGAGCTGCACTCGCAGATGGTCCAGAATTCTACAATTAAATCCACCTACTGCAAGCAACTTCTCAAGCTCTGAAATTCTCTTATTGGCTTGTGCTAATTTATCATTGATTGAAGTTTCTTTAAGGGTTTCAATCTCCTTTTCCAATCTTTTTGACTTTTCCAGCTGCTTTTGATATCTATTTTCTTGCTCCTTTAAACTTTCAACATTATCCAATTCACCCATAAAGTTCCTCATATCTATGTTAGCTAAAACAGAAGTTGGATCTGGATCTTCGCCATTTCTTTGAATTATGATTTGTTGAACAAGCTTATCAATTACAAGGATAAATTTCATTCTTTGTTAGTAATTTAAACCTTTCAAATGAATTTGCAGGAAGCATTGTCAAATGTTTCAACAGGGATGCATAAGGAGCTTCGCAAGAACTCTTTTTCATCATTTGGTTCAACAATGTTGAAACTTCCCCAGTATCGTTCATATCGATTTTGCCAGTATCTAATCTTTTGAACAGTTCAGCCTCGTCAGCTTCCATTCCAGCTATCCAAACATCAATCTGAGTTTGAAGGAGTTCATTATCAATGTGACCAATTTTCTACAGTTAAAACATCCTACATCAATGAGCTGAATCAATCCCAAACTAATGAATTCCCACCGGATGTGCATTCGAAATTCAAATTCAGCACCTGGGCCACCACAAATTACAGCATTGATAAACGACATGCTGGCAACTTGTAATTCCTTTTCCGTGGGTGAAATTCCTCTACAACTCTGCCACAGCGAATACAAAACAATTTCAAATCTGAATCTTGTACCTGCCACTTCACATAACGTATCCATTGCATCTAAAACAGAGCTGTGTCCGCCAGGTAGCAAGCAAACGGCACCAAATATTTCCAAAACCAAAGCTCTAGTTCTTTGTGAAGGAGATCGCAATGACAAGGCAATAACATTTAAAGCACCATCGGTATCTAGAACTGCAGATAACCCTATCTTGTTGTTCATGAAGGATTTCAAGCATTTTATATACAATTCTTCAAACTCGTTATGATTCTGGTTTTCTTCTAGTTCATTTAAATTATCCAGCATCACACCTAATCCTCCATGGTCGATGAACTCACTAATCCATCTGATTGGTCTCGATCGTAATGATACTTCTAGTGCGTTGAGTAAGTCTCTATTAGCACCATTTTTAAGCTTTTGTATTTCCTGGATTTCTTGCAATACTTCTTGCGGTCCATTCCTAAATCTTTCTGATAAATTCTGTACCAGCATCATCCATTTACGTTCGCCTGAAAGTTTACGAATAACAGCTTTCTTTTCTTCAGTCAAGTTGACATCCTCCATCATTAGCTCCAGCATTATCTCCAATTCCGCATCAGACGGTTTAATTGTATAACCAAATAAAAACGCAGAATCTTGTACCATTCCTCTTGGCATTTCTTTTGGAGCAGTTGAATTTGAGGATGACTCTGTTGGACTGCGATTCCGATTCGGTTCTCCAGTCTCTCTCTCCAGCGTATTAATCATGGGTTTTGTTTTGCTGATTCTTTTCGCGTCTAAAACTTTCTTGCCAGTATTTATACAAATAGACTTCCGATTAAAGTTTAATTTTAAAGTTTATTATTTCTATTACCAGATTCTCACACGGATTACTTATCCCGAAATATCAACACAACGACAGCCGTAACAAACCATAGTCTGGTGAATTGATGTAAGCTAAATAGCGCTGATTGTACCTACACAAGATATGTGAGTCACAAATTTAAAGTTTCAATTTTGGGGCGCAACTTTTTACTTTCCGAAATGGAGCAAACAAAGGCAAATGCTGAGACTGGTTCTGCCAGTTCAGACGATTACCAGAAAGTAGAAAAGCAATATAACTGCGACGAATGCATTGCTAGCAAAGAACTGCCGGCAACTATGGTCTGCAATGATTGTTCAATCTACCTCTGCGAAAAGCATGTTGACTACCACCAAGAATCCAAGGCCACCCACCTACATAAACTTACCTCGGCATTGGATATTCAATCAGATGAAAATACAAATTTGATGTTCAAACGATCTAGATATGTCAAAAAGAATGCAAAGGAATGCAACTTCCATCCTTCACAAATCACCGACCTATACTGCACCAATTGTAAATCGATCGTATGCCAAGAATGCCATTCTGCAAAATCTCACTTTGGGCACTCATTTCAACGGTAAATAGCTTATTTGACCTAGATTATTTGACTGCTGGGAGACAGTAGTAGAGGCCGGTCTTTCCAGCCTCCAAGCGGCAAAAGAGAAGGTGGAATTCCTTGCAGAAGGAGTTGAAAAGGTAAAGAACTACCGTTTGTACCTGGATCAGCAACATCAAATTATGCAGGCGGACATTCTCAACGAATACAATTCACTAAAAGAAAAGCTTGAGGTGGAATTGAAGGAATACCAAGTAAAGCTCCAAGAAGAATTCAAAAAGACGAATGACCTGTACGATTTGAGAATCAAAGAGTTGAAAACTTCTTCCGATAATGTCGACGAAATAAAAGGAAGAATACAGGAACTGCTTGACTCTAAAGATACAGTCCATCTTTTAACAGGCTTGCCCACAATCAACAATGATTTTGCAAAAGTTTGTGCCTCAATTCCTACCCCTGAAATCGAATGGAATGACAATTGTGGATATCCATCCATGTATATCAAAAAGAGAAGAGAAATGCCGCTGCTTGAATCTTCCATTAGTACTGGAATTTGTATGAAAGAGGCAGAGTTGGTCTCTTATGGATTCAAGCCAGATAACATCAAAAATCAACTTTCCATCGACAAGATCTTACCAGTTGAGGAAGGAGATGAATGTCTTGATCGTGCATTATTCACATGGGCAATTGATGACTGGGAAACCTTGAAACAAACAACAACAGTCTACAGCCCAGAGTTTAAGTGCAATGGTTTTACTTGGTATTCTAGAACTGATCATTAGGAAACTCTTGCTCTACCCTAAAGGCAATAAAAAGCCAAACACTGTATCGCTGTACTTGGAATGCATGGAGGCACTCAATGATGAGTTGGACTCTTCTGTTTGCGGACATTTTGCGTTTGTTTCGTGCAACTATGAAAATGAAAATATTTTCAAAAAGTACAAGGGTAAACATTGTATAATTTAGTATGCAATCATGCTTTTACGTCCAAGCAGCAAGATTGGGGCTATGGTGAATTGGATAAAGAAGTGGAAATGAAACAAATCACTCGCAAGAATTCGCGCCCAATCTTGGAAAACAACAGAGTTAAATTCAAGCTGTACATCAATGTGATCAAGGACAATACTGAAAAGGGAGATTTGTGGAATCACGATACTGATTGATTTCCAAAATAAAAAGATCTTGATTACCGTCTATCTGTATCTCTAAATTAATCGCTTTAATTGTGATCTTGCACGGTTTGTTTCATTGTTTCTCCGAAAATGGTGAATCACACTCTTCACCTTCAAACGAGTTGCGCCACCCTAAAAAGTTTACAACTCCGAAGTCAAACAGGAAATGGTTTCAGATGCAGAAAAGATGGACGTTGACACACCTAAACCTCTGTATCACTGTGATGAATGCATAGATCTATCGCAAGCGAATGCCACAACAGTTTGTAAGGAGTGTATCTCCTTTCTCTGTCTGAAGCATGCTGATATGCACCAGGATTCCAAAGCGACTCACACTCACCAACTCATCCCTTCTCTAGATATCCCTGAAGAATTGGAATTAGCTCTTAAGCGAAAGCGCTTTAATTCTAACACTGCTTCATGCGACTTGCATCCACAATGCCCGGCTGAACTCTTTTGTGTTGCTTGTAATTCAATAGTATGTATCCAATGTCAAAACTCTCGCAATCATTATAACCATCCATTTAAAAGGATTTTTGATTGCTGGGAGGCTATAGTGGAACCTGCCAAGAACAACTTGAAAGTTGCCAATGACAGTATCAAATCTATCCAGGATGGTCTGTTAAAGATTGAAGACTACCGAAACTATTTGAAAAAAGATCATCTGAATCATGAGAGTCAAATACTGGAGGAATATGACAGGTTGAAATTACAGATGGATAATGAATTAAAAGAATTTCAGGAAAAACTTCGAATGGAATACGAAAAAACTGTCAACTTGTACAACTCCAAAGTCAAAGAATTACAAAACGGAATCGAGACAATTGTCGCTAAACAAAAGGACTTTGAATCCTTCTTGTCTAACCAAGACATTGTTTATTTGTTGGAACAATTCAAAGAAAGGAATTTGGAGTTTTTAGATTCAATCAAAGTAAAAATCACACCGGAACTAGACTGGAGCGAAGAATGTGGTTTACCAGCAATTCAGTTAAAGAAACGGCGAGAAATTTCTCTGTTGGAATCTAAAATACATACTGGATTGTGTATGAAAGAGTCAGAGTTGCTGTTTTTCGGATTCAAACCAGACAATATTATGAATTCTTTGTCTATTGGGAAAATCTTGCCGATAGCAGCTGGAGATATATTGTTGGATCAAGCGGTCTTTACTTGGCCAATAGAAGATTGGCAAGCTATTAAAACACATTCGTTTATTTGCAGCCCAGAATTCAAGTGCAATGGGTTAACTTGGTACAGACTAACTGACAATAGGAAAATGCTGCTCTATCCTACGGGAAATAACAAGCCAAACTATTTTTCATTGTACCTGGAAAGTGTAGAGGCGTACAACAATGACTTGGAAGTAAGTTGTATACCAACAAAGTATACCTTTGTTAGCTGCAACTACGACAATGAGTATGTCTTTAAAAAATATAAAGACTTGGCGCACAAATTCACCACCAAACAAAAGAATTGGGGCTACAATGGTAATTTTGTCTAAATTTAGGTCTGGATAAAGAGGTTGACTTACAGCAGAAGCAGCGCAAGGATGATCGTCCTATTATGGAAAATAACAAGATAAAGCTCAAAGTGTATTTAAATATTGTCAAGGAAAAGGTAGAAAGGGAAAAGGTTGACACTTCAATCCAGGCATCATCGTAATAAAATCTGATTGATTACTGATATTATATTCCGTGTACTTTTATATCACATTTTCATAGATATTCACCAAAGTACACATATAACTAAAGTCACATGATTTAATCTTGCGGGAATCAGTCCCCATTGTTAGATAATATAGTACCAGCAAGAGTTAACATTTGATAATGAAACTAAACCACTACAAAGTAGGAAAGACTATTGGCGAAGGGTCCTTCAGTAAAGTCAAGATTGGAGAACATATTCCATCCAAACAAAAGGTGCGATTTTCTTATAAAGGTTGCAATCAAGATAATCAACAAGAAATTCGCGAATGAGAAGCAGTTGGAGAGAATGAAATTGACGGCAGCCATAGAGCAGGAAAGGGTTCGACAGGAAGAGATTAGAATAAGGCAAGGAGGAAAAGACACTAAATCATCCGATCTGGTTAGCCAAAAAGTCAAGGACAGCACTGAAACTCCCACAGAGTCTATGGAGAAGGATGTTTCCTCATTTCAAGAAGTCTTACTCTTAATGAGATTTGACCATCCGAATATCGTCAAAATCTTTCAAATGATTGACTCTGAAGAAGATGTATATCTAGTAATGTAACATTTCTATTTAAAAAAGGGAATACGCGAGGGGAGGAGAACTGCTCGACTATGTCATATCAAAAAGGGTTTTGCAGGAAAATGAAGCTAGGAAATTATTTCGACAACTCGTATCCGCTGTAGACTATATTCATCAGTCGAAAGTAGTGCATCGAGATTTAAAGTTGGAAAATATATTGTTGAGTGGTAATGGGGATATTCTGCTTACCGATTTTGGATTGGGCAGAATATTCAATGAAGGACAAAAATTGAAAACATTTTGTGGAACTGCCACTTATGCAGCTCCAGAGATGGTGTGCGGAAAGCTATACGATGGTGTTAAAACAGATATTTGGGCAATGGGCGTAGTTCTGTATGTAATGGTTACTGGATTTCTTCCGTTTCAAGGCGACAATATAATCGAATTGTTTACAAATATCAAGGATTTCAATTGCACTATCCCAAGTTATTTAAGCGCTGGTAATTTTCCCTAACTCAAGATCTACAAGATTTACTTTCAAATATTCTTGAGCCAGATGCTTCCAAGAGAATTGACATGCTGAGTATGCGATACCATCCATGGATGAACGATGACTACAATGGCCCTCCGATACAATACAAGCTTAAAGAACTGGCAAATTTCGATATCAAAAGCGTGATTACTAGTTTATCAAATGACGGAAATTACACTATATACAATATCAACAACTTTGATAATGACAGTTTCGAAAGAGAGATGTCTTGCTTTGAATCCCAACAACGCAAAGCCAGTTCATCACTCACTTCTATATCTCTCCGAAGAAGAAAAAGCATCAGCTCGAAACCAGCTCAAAGCGAGCCAATTAGAACACTGATTACAACAGGGGATACTTCTGTAGCTTCTTCAAAGACTACACTAAAAAATGCAGATACTAGAGAGTCGTCAATGGCGATAGCTGAAGAGAATAGTCTCGAAAATGATAATTTAGCCCCTTTAACAAACAAGTTTGCTCACAAGGATATAAAGCCCAAAGTGCGGTGTATTTCAGAAACCCCCAATGTGGTATTGGAATTGAATCAGACAGCTGATATGATAGCTAGAGGGAGGAGTAGTAGCATTGCGGTTGTTTCTACACAACTAATTAGCGGTCGTATTGACCCTTCTATTGCTGTCCTTCAGAGGTTTTCTGCAGTGGGGCCATGTGATAAATTCGATTCACTTGATCAAATTGAGCTAAATGACATTAAAGATTGGCATGTAACTCATAAACCAGCCAAGGAAATCCGATCCATGCGATTTGTATTCAAAAAAGGACTATACTCAATGTTAGGGCCCTCTTTGATGTTCCAAGATTTACATAACGCGTTGGTTCAAATCTCGAAACAGAATTTCTACACGCTGAGTTTTCACAGGATTCCAAATTTCTACCAATTTTCGGTCAGTATTAGCAGTGGAACTGGATATCTACAGTTGGAATTGGAGATTTGCAAGGTGTGGTTGATGAGGATTCACGCTCTGCAAATAACACGATTAAAAGGGGATAATGCAATTCATAAAAGGTTTATTGCAACGCTGGTAGATACTTTAGCATGGAGTGAGTAGTTAATAAAGATGTAGTTTTGGTATTTTTCATTTTGTTCTTTCATCTTCACGAGGAATTCTTAATGTAAAATGATTTAGTTACTGGAAAATTTAAAGAGCCATTGGACCTTCTGAGAAACGGACAAGATTCCGATTATACAGATTTGCTTAATCGCGAGAAACCTCTTTACATCACAATTTAGCATTTATCAAGAAAGTGATACGTCACTTCCAAGAGCTTTCCTTATTTTTCTTACCACACAATGAAGGAAATCAAACTAAAAGAATATTCCTTTGGCAAAGTAATAGGCGAAGGATCCTTCAGTAAAGTGAAAATTGGCCAGTATATACCTACAAAGCAAACAGTACCTCCAATTAATTCAGGTTGCGATAAAAATAATAGATAAAGAGAAAATGCGAGCAATGGAAGCTGATAAAGAGCAGCTGAAGAGGGAGATTGAAATGGAGCGCAATCGCATAGAAAACCATCCAGATTTACAAGTAACTGAAAACGCGAGAAAACAACATCAAAAATATGATTACAAAGCTATTTTTCAGGAGGAGATACTATTGCTCATGCGATTTGATCACCCTAATGTTATAAAGACTTACAAAGTAATTGATACAGTGGACGAAGCCTACATAATAATGTAAAATGCCAGTTTTTACAATAGGGAATATGCTCCAGGTGGAGAATTGCTGGATTATGTTGTGAGTAAAAAATATCTTCAGGAAACAGAAGCCCGTAAGCTTTTTCGACAATTAGTATCTGCTATGGATTACATTCACGAGTCTGGAGTAGTTCACCGCGATTTAAAATTGGAAAACATACTTTTGAATGAAGCCGGGAGTATTCTAGTTTCAGATTTTGGACTGGGAAGAACGTTTTATCCAGAGCAGAAGTTATCAACATTTTGTGGGACCCCCACTCACGCAGCTCCAGAAATGGTTACAGGACAGCGCTACAATGGTGTAAAGACAGATATTTGGGCAATGGGCGTAGTTCTGTATGTAATGGTTACTGGATTTCTTC